>JAJAVP010000595.1:0-10061 GCA_020740425.3 Heterorhabditis indica
TTTCTAGAAATAGCGGTCTACAATTGTCCCTACCACATCTTGTTTTTCAATTCTTATATTTTAAATATTAATATTGCTATATTGCGTGCAAAGTTCTGGAACACAATTCAAGTGCTGTTAAATTAGCATATAGGCAATTTGCTATGCTAATGAGTATATGATACTTAAAACCTCCTTGGGGTACGTTTAAAATTTCATCCAAATATCTTGTCTCTGAACTGTCATATGACATTCAAAGCTCTGCGCACTACAATCATCCACCTGCATGAGCAAAGAGAGAAAGTAGCTGCTATTGCTAAGAAGCTCGGTGTCACGAGAATGGATGTTCACCGGACTGCGAAACGATTCCAGGAGCTGAGCACAGTAGAGGACCGTCACAAGAGTGGAAGACCCAGGTCCGTGAACACTTCTCGTATTCGAGAAAGTGTCAAGAAGAGGATCCTTCGAGATAGCGAGAGATAAATGAGGAAGATGGCTTTTGAACTCAGTATGAGTCCAACATCAATGAGGAAAATCGTTAAGCATGAGCTGGAGTTCCATCCATATAAGATCCATCGAGCTCATATGTTGATGGAGAAAATGAAGGCCAATCGGAAAAATAAAGAAACTTCTAAACGTCGTTCGACCAAGCAGCGCCTCGAATGTGCTCTTCACTGAGTAAAACATTTTCGCTGTTAACCCCGCTTATAGTAGTCAAAATAATAGACTTCTTCAATGTGGACATCAGAGGTCTAAAAGAGCATCCGTTACTATCAAGGCGAAGTCCTTTAAGAGTAGTTGCTCTTAGGGCGTTAAAACACTTGGAATCACAAAACTGGATATTTCAACAGGACTGAGTACCGCTTATGGAGCCAAAATTACTCTTGAGGTATGCCGGCTGCAATTTCCAGGCTTTAGGAGCAAAGTGGTTTAGCCATCAAGTTCACCTGATCTGAATCCGATGGACTTTGCAATTTGGTCACTATTGGAAAACAAGTTAAGTAGGACATCCTACACCAATTAGGACTATCTTAAAGCAGCTTTAGTCAAATCTTCAGACAAAATTAACCAAGACAAGCCGCAGCGAATTTCTAGAGGCGTCTATGAGCCTGTGTGACTATAAAAGAAGGGAATTTCGAACACCTACTGGATTGAGTTATTGTTTGTCACCTTATGTATATCCAGATAAATTCTCACGTCAAACACTATCTTTATTACAACGACTGTATCAGAACTTTTGACACACCCTGTATATTCCCTGCCAAATGTTGTTTAAGCAGTGAACGATACTGTGAAATTTAAAAAAATGTTTACCTCCCACATATGGAGGCTACCTACACAAGGCTGATAGAGGACAATCCTGCCATGCCAGTGCTTGCCCAAGAAAAGAATACGAGATGAGTGCCCACTTGGGCCGGCTGAGTCAACGGACTTGTTTTGAGGACCATGAAGCGTCACATGAGGAAAACACAATGCTTACTTCTGTTTAATTGAATTGTAATATGCAGGTTTAGAGACCATGGCAAACCGTGAACCACTAAAACGCTAGACAGACCACTGAGCAATGCTGATCAACAAGAATGTCTCCAGCGACCTGCTCAGCGTGTATCCAAGGTTTACACAAAAGATCAAAGAGTGCCATGGAGAATGGTCGAGGGTATATCAAGAAATAACTTAAGTTGTTTGCCTTTCCCGTCACCATGATGTTATTACGTCAAGAAATTTAGAAGTTGAACATGTTTGTGTAAAATACATTTGTTATTTGATTAATAAGAACTACCGTTTAGAAGTCCTAATTTCCATGACGTCACACTGTGTCAAGCATAAACCAGCTGGGTGGCCAAGACTTATAACTTAAAAGAGATGCCATTCTCAAAGGGATCAGCTCGGAAAAATAAATTGAGTAGAAAATATATTTAAAAAATAGTCCTTGTTGAAGTCTTTGGTCGTCGTCATCTGTTTATTGTTGAAATTGTTATTGCATATGAAACAAAAAATGCGTTTAATAAATAAATAATGGCTAGTTCTTTTCTTTTAAGTAATCAGGCCTTTCAGTAAAATAATTTCGCTCGGTAAGATGGAGAATGCCACTCTCTTCGACGACCCCAACGAAAAGTTTGGTTTCCGGTATTCTACTGATTCTACGAGGTTAGAGTTCCCTATTTTAGTAGCCAATGCCCACATTTTACAAAAGGCTTGATAGGATAACGTAACAATAAAAAGGTTGTAAAATTGTATTGCAACTTCTTCAGAGAATCACTTAATCGTGCTTGTCGATTATTGTAAGAAAATTCCTAGTTAGAACAATTATTCATAGGAAATGTTTCGTTTTGAGTCACTGTTTAGGTGATATAGCATTTTGCTTAATACTCTGAAGCGATAGCTACTGGAAAGCAGGGAATTTTTGAGATTAGTCTATTGTCTTCATTGTCCTCCTAACAATCAATATGTTTATTCAGTAAGTGATGGAGATTCAAAGGTCGCGTTGGGTTGAAGCCTATTTCTGAGTAGAGGTATGGCGTAGGACGCTGTACAGTATGGATCAGCCGGATTTCTTAGATTGCACGGATAGAGAAAAAAACGGAGGATAGAACTAGAGGGCAAGAACTGGCTAAGAAATACAACGACTTAGATGATTGTGGAGCTCCTTATAGGCCCCTATGATAGAAATTGAAGCGCTGAAAGTGCAACTCCTTCAGTTTCTCGCAATGCCAACATCAAGGGTTCCACCATGACCTGGTAGATGGGAGATCACTTCGATTCTTGAGGTTCATTTGTGCAGGAAGTGATGAAGCTCATTATTTCTACGGCCCTATTGTATTTATGTGTTCGCCATTATTCAACATTGTAAAAAGAAGCATAAGGAAATGAAAGACAATCACTTCCCCTTCACTGGCTAGGCCTTTGAGTAAAATCACTTCTCTTGGATGGATGGGGAACACGACTCTCTTCGACGACCACAACGACTTGCTGCTGTTGTTCTACAAGCTTAGTACACCTATCTGCGTCTTCCTCAATGGACTGGCAGTGTACCTGATCATATTTAAATCAAGCCCCGAAATGAAGGCGTACCGGTGGCACCTACTCTTATACCAGGTTTTCACTTTACATTTGTATGTTCAATTTTTGAAATGTTGGTCCATTTTTCAGATTTAAATATGTAATGAGTGATTTATTCTGAAAAAAATAATTTGATTTTAAGATTGTAGCTTCTGCCATCGACATTTTTTTCAACTGTCTTTTCCAACCCATAGTGTATTTTCCTCTTGCGGCTTTGACAGGACATGGATTTTTCGTCAAAAACCTTGGATTCACAACTCTCATATGCAGTGTAAGTTTTTAGAATATTCTCCAATAGAATGACCTAAAGAAATTCGTACTGTAGAACACATTTCAGTGCATATTAACCAATTTCATGGGTGCTTTGGCATTTTCAATAGTGCAGTTGTTTTTCTACCGGCACCAGTGCATCGTCAAGAACAACCTGACCAAGAAGCAGTTCTACTTCTGCCTTGCTTTCTCTTTCACTGTTCTCAGTTTTATTTTAAACACCTTCTCTGTATTATCACACGTTGAACCCTCGCAGTGGAGCGAAATGCTGGAAAAAGTAAGCTTCTAGAAATTCTGCTGATTTAACATTTTTTTGAGTTGCAAACACCCAATTGTTTTCAGTGGGACCCGAGTGCTGTAGAACTACTGAAAATCCCAAATGTCTATTTTATGCCTTCCACCACCCGAACAACGATTTGCTTCTTTATTTTATTAACAGCCTTCGTTTTGTTAGGTAAGAGTTTTCTAAGTTTTTCGTGTTCTTTTATTCCTCATTTACTTTAGATTATTCTTAAAGCTGATTATTTAGCTTCACTTCTCCCGTGTTTTGTTTGTCACATCTTCTACATCTTGTGGAAAGACTCTAAGCATTTTTCAACTCGCACTCAAAAAATGCAGCGAAAGTTCTTCATTTCCCTGATATGGCAGGTACATTAGGACATAATGAATTACCGTAACTTTTAGTGATATTTTCAGAGTTACAGAANTCTGGGTCTTCAGATTCTCAACAACATTAATTCAGCAATGGTATCCAGCTACGGAACTGTTGCAACTCTGTGCGTTATTTATTTCAACGATCCGTACCGGAAATTTCTCTTCGGAAAGCTTAGGAAGAATAGTAAGTGAATGTGATTTTAGTAACAGATTTCTCAGTAATTCGTTTAATTTTATAGAATCATCTCCACTGCCTTCACTTACACAAACAGAGATCAAGTAGATTATCTAGAGATTACCTGGAGAATACAGGATGGTGAGTATAAGAATAAAGAGAAGATTTCTCCTCTAAAATACAATTGATGAAATAGTATTCTTCAAAACATTTTTCTAATTGGTCACATCCTCATTGTACGGAATTTCTATAGAAATGGTAGCAGTTTCCAGATTTGAATTTTAAAAAAATATTCAACTTTCCATCGAATATTTGAGCTGAAATTTTGAAAAAAAGAAGTCGTTACTTCCCATTAAGTAGCCAGGCTTTTGAATAAAATCACTCTTCTGGAAAGGTCATTTTTTCGGTGACCACAACGATTTCCTGTTACAAGATTTTCTCGCCTATTAGCGGCCATCTTCGACACTCATCTTGCATTCTTTTCTTGAGTAAGCACTGGTATGGCAATATTGTCCTCCATCAGCCTTCCACAGGTAGCTGTATATGTGGGAGATAAACGTCCTCACTAATTTCGCAGTACCGTTCACTGTTCAAACAACATTTGCCAGGGAATATAGTTTTCCAGGATTTTTGACACAAGGACGTAGTCGACTGGAGTACTGTTCTTTCCGAGCATAACATGACCGGCAGTTGGAGTCAACTTGGGACGTCAATTCATCCAAAAAACAGCACCACTAAATTTTTCGCCAATTTCCCCATTCGTCTGCTGATTTCTAATCTTTCTCATGCTTTCCGATCAACTGACCACATTCAGTTGTAGATTTATGATAACCCATTGTCTTTCTTATTTCTCTTATATCTGAGTCGCTACAATCTTTCAATTTAATGCGCAACAGTACAGAAGACGTAGAACTGTGCCGATTGTTCTTAAGATTAGAGGAAATAAGAATCATCTAAGCTTCCGGGTAAAGAAATCTCATTTTCTAATAGAAAAGTCTGTGAACAACTTCTTCGAGAAACTACGAAGAACGAAGTAGGATACTCACGGATATCTTTGGACCATGATCTTATAAATAGCCCTTCCAGAATAGTTGCGACGAATCACTGGCAATATCAGCATCAGGTGATCAGTTGGTAAATGGAACTTTTCAGATAATACTGGAAATAAAATTGCATCATAATCGCGATTTCTGTTGCATTAGTCCGAAGTCACTCCACGTTCAAAATATTGCTGTTCTACCTAGTGTTCTATAACTCGTTGTAGTGAGGTAGTGGCAGAAGAATCTCGTTGGAAGGACAATAACACGTACAAGGCTATTATCTACACTGGGGCAGAAGAAGCATGTGCACAGTGTATATCCCACGTAAAGGTCATCTGAAGCGATGATTTTTCAATGTTTTAGGCAGCCCACCTTTGAAGATCAGTCTTTCTGAAAATTTTTCGTCATCATCAAGCTGTGTTGCACCTAAAACAAGTATTTCCAATCTCTCATGTTAGCCCTCCTAGAAGAGTGAAATGTTGGAAGAAATAAGCTTTTTGAGATTCTGCTGAGTTAACATTATTTTAAGTAACTAAAATCTAGTCGTTTTTTAAGGGAACTAATGAAAATTCGAGATCTCTATTGTGCTCCCTATTTTCACATTAAGGAGAGAGTCATCTTTATGCAAATATGCCTAACTTCGCTATGTCGTTATTGTTATTAATGAGTTTCGAAATGACAATCCACTTTATTGAAATCGGATTGCACTGTAGGTGGATATCTAGGTATTATCTGTGGTATTTTAAGAACAATGATATTATCCTCAATTAATTGCAAATGAAGCGGCATATTTTTAGTGGCAATATACCTATTTCTATATAGAAAATGAAGGACATTAAATTAATATTCACCAATTCTTTGTTCTTTCTAAAATTGGAATCTATTTTAGATGTTAATAGGGTCTCATTAATTTACGCTCTTCTGTCCTGTATTTTCAGTAATAAAATAATAAGCGTATAGAGTTAAATGCAATCATTTTCATCGCATTTAAGTGACTTCTGAAATGTTGAATCAACATGAGATTTTAATATCACCGACGCTGGTCGACATCTTGTTTACTGATAAGCGGTTTTTTTAAGTGGGAACTCTTCAGAACTTATTATTTGCACTCGATGCGAAGCTAATCTAGTCGATATTTTGCTATTATTTATAAGCCTATACCTTGAGAAAGCCATGTTAAGAAGCAAGAATTGTTGCAAAGAAATAGTTTAGTTCTTAGTTTGAAACTCGCGCGCAAATCATACACAACTTCGTACGACACCAAATCTTCCACCAAATCTGAGAAATTCGGATCACTAACTATGTGCACAAGGTTACTTCCATGCAATTATAGTGGACAAATTCTTTCACGACTTGACAGACTAATGGAAATAGACAAATTGGGTGACGGACATCAGCCACGAAGAAACCGTTTATTTTTAGGGTTTCGAATCGAATGTATTTGTATAAATCTTGGTATATCTAGTTGAAATCAAGGCAATTCTGGTATAAATATTAGCAATTTTGCTAATATTAATCTCCGCTTTAATTTAACATACACAATTAAGTAAATATTATTGAAATATTGTTTTTTTTGTGTTTCTTCTTTATACCTTAAACAATTTTTAATATAACACAATTATTTGTATGAAATAAATGCTAATGAATAGCATTTTTAGTATATTCGTGAATCTTCTTTAGTGTTAATAAAACCAGTTATGTCAACAACGTGCAGTCTTCCTTCTCAGCGTATTGAGACCGCCTACAAAGAACGACGCGATATTAAGAGGAAGTCATTTCTAATGTCGAATCTTGTTGTTTGTGGTTCATATTATCAATCCCGATTATTTTAACTTATGGAAAAGCATGCATAAATATTTACAGTCATATATTTAAAAATACAGATTTAAATGAATTTAAAATTCTCACCTCTCAATATCTGCAATTATTTATGTTACATTATTACTAATTATAAGTGGAGTCATATATATGGCCGACACTTTCCTGTCTCAATACTCTAGGGAATTTAGTCCAGGAGGTGCCGACCTTCCCTCTCATTCTCTGCTGACCTTCTCTATTCCCCTCCGCCATTCACGTGCACTATTCCGTGCTCAGCTATCTATGTTTGCATTTACGCAAAACAAATCTATGCTGGAATCTTTTATACTTTTTTTCTAAGTCTCAGTTGAAGTTTGTAGATAGATTTTGTTGTAGTAAAGAATGTTAAAAGTTGGTGATATTATAAGCAGCTAGTTATTGGTGGTGAGACGTTGTTTATTTGTGTAAACAAATGGAGGAAGCTGTGAGTGGGAAGAAGTGATGATCGGAGGATGTAGTCTAATGCGTAGTTCGGATGGATCAATTTTTTTTCTTCCAAGTGTGGTTTAGTTGGGAGAACTATGCGCGCCAGCATCGATTATATCATTTCGAACGCTATTTTCAATTTGCCACGCAGACCACAAATTCATTTTACGTCACGACAAGTTCAGTTGCTGGAAAAAAATTCAGAAAATATTTACATCGGAATGCGACTATCAAATTCTCGACCTATTATTATAGCTCAATTTTAGAGTGAAATAATACGCAGAAATACGTTGTTTTTCCAAGCACACAAACGATATTTGATTTCGTAGTCTGCTGATTGTCTATCAGCGCTAACAACCCATCGATGCCCTATCTATCGCATAATCGACTTGTGCAAACCCAGCTGTCTTATTCCAGATTGTTTTTCTTCTATTCACATATTCTTGCTAACTTCTCTTCTCCGCCTCTTAGTGCATTTTTCCGCCTCTATTTATATTTATATTAAATATCCATGTTCGCTTTCGACTCATAATGCCATATGAATTATTCTAATTTATCACCACACTTCTCTTTCTATTCGCTTCTGTTCCACTTTTCTAGTTTCCCAACCACTTGTTATTAATTGCTATCATTCTCTCTGACTGCTTTACTCTTTTTCACAGTCTTCTCCTTCCTCTCTTCCGCTCTCATGCCAGTACACTGTTTGGTACTTTCTTGTGGTCGATAATCCTTCGCTTGCAACTTGTTTATCATTTCTTCCACTATTTTTGTAGATTCACCCATATGATGTATTTATTGCTTCATATATGTCAGTATGCATTTTCTATTATTTTCATAGTACTATTACTTTTCAAGAACGGGATATTGAAGTAACTAATTCTGTTTCTCCTAAAGACCCATGTGAAAAGGGCAATGATTTCTTTAGTATTTTTTTTGGATAATGAAATTACTTATATGGAAAGATATTAGATGATATTCATTTATTAACTATAACTGGTACTTATAGGGTAATTTATTAGCATTCTTGTACAACTCTTTTTCACTTTTCCCTGCTCGAGTTGTTATTTTTTTTGCATTAAATATGCATCGTTAATCTGTCTATTCTGTATAAGGGTTCCAACGAGTTTTTTATAAAATAGATGTAGGCAACTTTCTAGAAACTTAATTTGATACAATTTGTTATATTGTCAATTTGGACCTAGGGTGATCGAACCGGGGCAACATGGTTATTCGCAAGATCAACAATGACCCATTTTTTCTGAAGGTGGATGGCAAATGGATCTTTGTAGATGATGATGTACTTAGAGCCCACCCGGGAGGAAGCGCAATCACCACCTACAGGAATAAAGAGGTGCTATTATAATTTATTGGTCTATATCTTGCAAAACTATAATTAGGTTTATGTAATTATTCTACATTGTCTTCATATAAACAACTGCTGGAATCTAAAGTAATTGCGAACTTCCAGTTTAAAGGAACAAATTGTATGACTTTTTTACTTCTATAATTTACTCAGAGAATTTAACTCTTTTAAAATTGTTCTTATTTTCAATTTTCTTCCTTCTCGTAAGTTTTTAATTCCGTAGAATATCAACTCTACTTTGCTCTTGGTAGACATTTTTTCCTATTCTTTGTTCCATAGTATCTTGCTTTGTTTTAGTGTTTTTCCATCTAATCTTTATAGCATTCAGAGATGCGATAAGAAACTATGGAAAACATCTTAAAAAAGATTGAATTTGAATTCCTTAGTGCTAAATAATTAAGGAATTATTAATATGTACCAGAAGTAGCACTGTAAATAAACTATTTATTAGCCACTAAATGTTCTATATTCCATGGATTTGCACTTCTTTGTAGGCCTCAACCGTTTTTCACACCTTTCATGCTGGTTCCAAACGAGCATATCAGTGGCTACAAGAACTTAAGGAAAAATGTCCTACTCAAAATCCAGACATTAAAGAAGAAAAGGTAGTTAATTGATAAGTCTTTTTTTAAATGTGAAATTGTTAATGGCTTTTCAATGTCTCCTAAGATTTGAGAGTTAGGTCTTTTTTATTTACTTCAAATACGTATTAGATTGTATGGGCTCCTTCATTTATGTATTTTGTTAAGGAAGAAATGCTCCCTGGCTATGAAGATGTCAATATGGGTTCATTCGATATTCCGATAGAGAAGGCGGATAAGATAGCAAAGAACTTCGATCATATGAGGATACAAGTCAGAAGACAAGGTCTCATGGATGGAAGCACATTGTTTTATCTAAGAAAGGTGTGTGAAGAGATGTGCTGCTATATGCACACTTTTATGGGTGTTCACCCAGAAATATCGTTATTTCCTTTCTTTCGTCTTCAATCCTCAGCTTTGTGCTTTATATTTCTCTAGTTACTAAATCTAATGATTAAACCTAGTTTTATTAGCAGAGAAGAATTTATATTAGGCTGTTTGTAAAATTTGACATTAACTCTATAAACTCCGAGAAAATGAGATTGGATTTTACTAGGCTTATAAGAAATCTATTGATTATCATAGGTTGCCGAGTCGATTTTGATCATCACATTAGCTGTATATCTTCAATTCCATGACTGGTTTCTTTTCTCTGC
>JAJAVP010000067.1:0-187215 GCA_020740425.3 Heterorhabditis indica
GAAATTTACTCGAGAGATAACAGAAGGTCATAGAAAGCGAGAGAAAATATTTTGAAGATTGAATTGTATCTTATATAGTATTGGAACAAACTAGAAGTTTGGAAAAAACAGCTAAAACTCTTGCAAACACGTAATAAATATATTCTTATCATATTGACATGACCAATTCTCACATCGGTATTACACCGTTCCACCTCAAAGCCTGCTCCGTCACAACTGATTCCTGTTGAACACTGTCTGTCTCTTCTTCTATGACCTCCATTACATGACTGAGAACACTCTGACCACTCTCCCCACTCCATCCAACAGGGTCCCTTAATATAATATATATCTTAAAACACAGGATTACTACAGTACCTGTTTCCATAAACCGTTTTATTTATATGAAATAACTTACAGTGTTACATTCCTTATGTTGTACAGTTTCTTCATCACAGTTTCCGTCCATACATATTCTCTTTCTTGTTTGATTGCCTACTCCACATACTTTATCACAAGCACTCCATGCTCCCCACTCACTCAAATGAGAACATTCTACTGGTATAGGAAGGCAAGGTCGAAACTCTTCTGATGAACCTAAAATTAAAAACATTAAAACAAAATTTATGCTTAGGTTTTTATGAGAACTTCGAGAATGATATTTCTCCTACCATGACACTTTTTAAGTGCGAGGGGATCAAAGCAAGCTCGTTTTCTTACTTGGTGGCCATTATTGCCACACGTGACACTACATTCAGACCATGGCGTCCTAAAATAATCCTGGTGGCTAGTAATTACATTTTATTTATAATATATAAGAAGTGGATATAGAAAAATTTAGATACCACTTGTTCCACTGGCTCAACTCATTTTGATCTATAGGGCAATCTTGTTCACTATCCACTACAGCTTTATTACCGCACGCAAGAGCCTAAAATCTACCATACACCATAAGATATGATCTTCAGAAAATAACAAATTAAATTTAGGAAATGTGTTATATAATCTTACCAGACATGCACCACTGATACAAAATTGACCTGGTCCACAAGGTGTACCATCAGGAAATTGCCCTTTATTTCGAATGAGCTCAGAGTCGATCAAATGACACCAGACACGGCATGGTTGTGTTGAATCTGAAGTAACTATGAATAAACCCATTAACACTCAAATAATATTTATATATTCCACTAACGTTCGAATCCTTCGCCGGTGAGTTGTCGATCAGGTTTTATTGGATCATGTTTAATCGAAGAACAGACGCGATTGCTAAACTCATCTCGCGATAGTCCTTAATTTCGAATAATTATTAAAAATATACTTTATAGCTCATTAACTATTGTACTGTATACAACATTGCCCATATTTGCACAAATATATTTAAAAAGATAAGTGGTAATAAACATGTTTGTAATCACTGCAGTACTATTCCAGTAAACAAGTATTAAACATGAAGAAATTAGACAAACTACTTTTTATTGGATATAAGAGCACTGAAAAACTTAAAACACTATCTCACCAATGCACTTGCTTTCGATGTCTCCACAGACAATGCCTCTGATTGATGCCCCGGAACAAGGAAGACCTCCATTATTAGGCCTGTAAGATTTAGTCACCATATTGACTACACACTCTAAATTTTACTTCTTTATTTTGCAATTTTACAGTTATTGTTAAAATTAAAAGTAAAGATCTCATGTCTCACGCAGGATTAACACAATCTCTGTGTTGTCCTTTAATTGTAATACTACCAGTCACTTGGCACTGTTGAATAGGACAACGCTTATCTCCACTGCTCCACTGTGACCAACTTCCATCAATCAGCGCCGGGGAATCATCACCAGGCCATGATCGACACTGGCCTTCGTGACACCACTGAAAAATTAGTGTATAATTCATTAGATAATTCTTATATATATAATAAAAACGAACTTTATCATTCCCACAGAAACTGCCTTCCAAAGCTGGATGAGCTGTTGAAATGGTAGATCCGCTGTTTCCACACCACAGAATACGACAGATATCCTGGAAAGTGGAATATTTTCCTATTCTAACAGATGCATAAAAAGTGCTGATACCATTATTAATTTACTACTATAGTTATTTTAATTTCTTCTAAATATTCAGTAATATCCTGGTGAATAACGTACATCCATAGATTTTCCTGAAGGAATTTCTACTTGATAATCTCGACCCCAGAAATATGCACATTGTTGATCTGCTGTGAATCGCTGACCAGGTAATCTAGAAGATATTAGATTTCTTTTTCGTTTTCCTGAGTTAACACTTTCTCAACTAAATATATTATGAATATATGAATAATCCACCTCCCGTCATTAAGATGATTATGTGTTGATAAACCGGGAGAAGTATCACGAAGACAGTTTCCACGTCCGGACTCACTAAAAACGCGATATAACTTTGCATCCTACAGTGAAGAAAAACAGCGTATCGAGAACGAGAGAAAGATAGAATTATGAGAGTAACTCAAAATACTCACTCCAGCTGAAGTAGAAAAGCATTAAACTCTCTAACGGAACACTCTGACCACGTGGTTTTTCCGGCTCCATTAACTGCAGACATAAGACAACATGACCGACTGCATTGATTTTGTACTCCATCGTGTACCATACCCATGCTTTAATGAAAAGATTTTAAATATGGAGACGAAATGAAGGAAATAGCTACAACTACAACCTCTTATTTTAGAAGGAATCTGAAAATTTAGGTAACTAAGTTAAATTTTAATATTTTTAACGGATTTCTATATATTAAACATTTACAATTTCAATTTCGTTATGCAGTTATATTCATCAAAAAATTTACTTGTGTCCCATTTCATGTGCAAGGACAAATGATCTCCCTAAATGTAGTCCTTCTACAAGAGAACAAGCAAACAATGGGTCGCACATCCGAGCGACAGGTGCAACCCCAGCCACAGACGCCGTCGTATGGTAAATATCATAGCTATAAAGTGGATCATCCAATTAGGCAATTTCCGACGTATTTCTTTATTATTGGTACAAAGCCAGTGCAAATCTATATTACAAGAATTATAGTAATATATACCCAGTTAGTAGAACTCCATGGTCCCAGTGCCCCATATCAGTGAGATCAGTCCCTGGATTAATATGCGCCTGATGTCTACAAAAGGCATCTAGTAAACTTTGTGCCTGTCCATTCTTATGTACAAATGTTGCTAGATTGCTCTGAAATATACGATATATTTATATACCTAATTTAATCTTGATTCCCAAGTAATAACGAACATTTGATTTGTCCATTACGCAACATTAATGCTTATCAGAACTGGTGTTAGAGGCATTCATTTATCCGGATTAGACAGCGAACGACTCGGAACAAGTTCCAGCGGGTAGTCAAGGCAAGGCAAGCCATATCGAGACTTTCTCGTTTTATCACACTTATACTTTAATCATGAGACTAAACTGATTCTTTGCACTTATGGCTTATCGACTCACAGGCTGTGTTTTCCACATTTCATATCTCACTATTACAATTTCGAGATTTGGGGACAGAGTAGGCTGTTGATAGAGAACATGCACGTTATTGATCAATGCTAATGAGAAATCCATTAGATGCTGTTCAGCATCTTGTATGTACTCCCTAAAATCTCTTCGCAATTGTTTATGTATAATGGTAGTGAAAACAATGTCCATAAAATAGAAATTATCAGTTAGAATCGTCCGAAATTTCAAAGAATTATCAAACGATTGGAAAATATTTTTCTTGCCTTTGGAAGTGTTCGAACAGTTTTGAATCAAGAAATAAACCAATTTCCAATGTGATTGGGTCCATGTTGGGAAATATAAATGGTGAGCCTAGTTGCGCTGATGAGGGAATAGTATAGTTGAGAGATAAAATTTCTGCTGCAAATAAAATTATATATCAATGGAACTCTCTATGTATTATTGTGGTTGGGTTTGAGAACACGGGATTTTTTCTTGAAATTTTCATTACTAGCTTTGAATGAATCAACACGTAGTTAAAAATGTAAAAGGCTTAAAACAAACCAGTGATGGGATCATCGATAGATTCACTTGTATCGCAAAATGACTCTTGGATGTCATTTAATTTCATAATTTCTTCCTCTAGATTGCGCTCTAATTTACTGAGAAGACTGGTCGACCGTTTGAATACAAGATGAGATTCGTCCTAAATTACTTCTTCTTACCAGAAGAATTACTCAAATAACGTAAATATTTTAGATAAATAACTATCTTATCTTAATTTTACAAAGAAATTCCGGAAATTATAAAAAATACGTACATGATGGTGTTGAACTCTCTTAGGGATTGTTTGTAAAATGAGAAAGTGGTCATCCATAACCATGGTCCCCATCAGTAACCGGCAATCCGAAACAGCCACTGATGCATCTCCGTGAGATAAAACTTTTCCCTAAAATAGAAAAGTCCAATTCAATCTTTGCGTATTTTAAAACCAATTTTATATGTATATAGAAAATATCTATAAATTAAGGAAACCTGGAAATGACAACTGTGATCCAGCGGTAGTCCTTTATATTCAGTTGACGTAGATCCATTGCGTATTACTGTTATCTTCAAAAAGAAAAACATTTTTACTAAAAAATGCAATAAAATATTCATTACAAACCAGGTTGGGACTAATAAGCCTATTATTTGGTGTCAAGTCTAGATCAAAAGTGTCGTTCCAAGCAGTGAAACGTATTCGTAAACGACCGTCCTCTGTACGAAATTTATCAGCTTTAATCAGATGATATTCAGGTACCTAAACAATTTCAACCTTCAACCAAAAGTGCTTTCTATAATTGATGGTATGAAATATATAACGGTAATTTCAACCAAAATTCCAAGACGTCCAAAATGACCTGATGTTTTTCCTCAACACCGAATACTTGAACTAGCTCTCGTTTTGTTAGTTTATGATGGAGACCCTGCAAATGTACTTTTTATGTTTCCTCCCTAACTAAGCACTAAAACTATGCCGTTTCTTAAACAATTGTCTATTATTCTTCTCATTATTAAATTGCTTGAAGTTTGCAAAAACTGTTTTTCTTATTCAAAAATTCTCGACTCTAGCAACCAATCTATTAACGAATCGAATCGGTTTCATTTTCTCCAAAGAAACGACAATCCTGTCGCGACTAACGATGATGAGGTGTCAAACATAGAATAGCCCATTTTATTTGAAGGAAGGAGAAATAGAGATAGATAGAGGATAAAAGAAAAAGTTCATTTTTAGTTGCTAGTTGGAACTTTTGATTGATTGAAAGTGACAAGTAGGCTAAGTAGGATTTTCTGCGGATATTTGCAAAGTGAATAAATTTGATGGTGGATGCAATTAATCCTCTTCAGTCATGAAAACCTATTGAATAAAGTCATAATAAAATAATTGTGTCTATATCAAATAATACTGCTATATTATTAATAAAATCAATATTAGTAGTAAAATATACTAATCAACTAGATAAAAAAGTTAAGTACGAAAAAAAGAAAGAGAAAGAAAATAAAAACTAGATCGGAGACCAATTTGAAAAAGGAAGGAACTGGGGTAGAATAATTTATGGTTGGATTTTAGAGTAAGAGTAGTATTCACCTGAACTTTGATAGCGAGTAATATGAATAGAAGCGGACGAAGCATCTGCCTGGGAACATTCAGACGCGTTTCGGAAGCATGCGACCGGCTGAAAGCTGCGGCGATCTTGCTTAGCCAGTCTGAAGACTTGTGAAGACCGGCCAATTGGAACAGGAAGTACACCGAAGCATGGACATGATTATATTTATTAAATTATGAAAAATGAGAAATTCATGCAAATATAAATGGAAATAATGGATAAGAAGTTTTATAGAGAAAAGATGGTGGATATTAGCATCATAAGGATTAAAATGCGGAGTGTATCTGATGGCTCGGTTCAATAATAGATATTTTTATATGCAAAATTAGCAAAATGGTTTCATCTTAATAATTTTTTCTTTAACTGTACTATGGCACTAAGGGTTCGACTGAGGTGACTCTCTTAGGACCAGATTTGAATAGGGATACGCTGACTAAGGCGGCTGGGTGGCTCACCAGATCGCCGATTGGGAATCTGGAATCGCCTAGCTAGATAATTATCTCTACAAAGCTCTCATTGAAACACTTAAAAATTGCAGATCTTGGTGAAATTGAAAGCTTGATGCAAAAACTATTTGCTATTAAATTATTATTAGGTTTTCAAAACAAATTTTAAAAAAATCTATCAAGGTCAAAGAAAAGAAAGATCTAATTAAACTACGCGTCTAAAATAAACGTCCGATGCCTGAAAACAGTTGATAGATCCTAGTAAAATGAGACCGGTCACTGAAATCCTTTCACTGTGGTTTAACAATCGCGAAACGACTGTAAACGAAAAATGACGATATAACTGAGGGAAGGCTTGAACTGGATCGGCGATGACATTACCTGGCTAGTTCGACCTGGAATCACCTAATAACACATAATAACATGAGGTCGTAGTCACTAGTTAATAAAGGTATAAGTGTGGTACACTAACAAAAGAGAACTTAAAATTATTAGTGAAATTATATCAATAAATAATGGCTGGTTATGGTATAAAGAGTAAAGTTTAGCCACCTATTTCCGACATTTTTGACTTCATAAAAAAGTGAAATTAAAAAAAAGATTTACTGGCACATGTAACATATCAGTATCTTCAAGCACAGAATATAAAATTGCTTTTCTAAAGCATTGGTGGTTGAAAACAGTTTGAACAATTTGCAAAGCCTAACAAACAAGCCAGATGTTGATCAGAGATGATTATCATTGCCAATTGGAAACTTGTTGTTGTGATAGAAGTAGCTAGCTGATGAGGTCAGGTAGTTCTTAAGCACTCCAAATAATTTTTTTTTAAAGTGAAAAAGCGTGGATGTATTTCAAACTCATTAGTTTGCTAAATATCTTATTAAGTAGGTGATAATTAGGTAGTTAGTTGAAAGGATTCAACTAGAAATTGGTGATTATTTGTCAGCAGGGAGAGTCGGATCACTCGTAATAATTTAGTGTCATTTGATCACTGTTACATTAGTATGGATGATCTGGCTATCCGCCGAGGGATAAGCAAAAAGAGGCGATGAGTGTCGAAGGAGTGAAAGTGAATTGGGGTCAGCGCGAATCATTACCCCATAGAACTAGATCGGCAAAAGGACATGCCGAAAGCACACCGATAAGCTAGAAGCAGTTAACAAGCTGCGAACAAGAACATTATTTCTCGTTCTCTTTCTATCTCACTCAAATCCATATCTACCATTTCCATTTTTACTTTCTACCCCTAAAACAAGTGTTTGTTTAGCTTCCACTCTACAACTATCCCATTTATCTTTCACTAACAATGGACAGTAATATTCATGTAATTATAATTCATTTCGAATAGTTGGTATCCGATATGGATTAATTAAATGGCATAATGTACTATAGGTGAAATTGTAATGTCACTGTCAGGTCTCCGACTATGAAAACAAGTTATGAATAGGGAGGATTAGCGATTCCTCATAATTATTGGGCAAGCAAAATAAACCGAGAAGTAGATTACATAAATTTCCATCACAAATAAAGCTTATAATGCATTATTACGTGGAAGCACGGAATTAGAGAGTCGTCTAAGGTGAGTAGGAAGTAGATGTTATTGGAGATGTCGGAAGAACTATAAAATATGTTTGAAGGTAGTCTCAGTGGTTGCGAGGAATGCTCACTGGACCGTGCAGCCTCGCAAAAATAGTTTCAGGCAATAGATTAGTGATGGTGGAATCCGATGTAGATCACTGCTAAAGAAAAAAACAACTGAGCTATAATACTGAATTTATGTGACGCCAGAATAATTTATAGAAATATTATAGAAAAAACTAGCAACAGCCTATATTTAAAAAAAGGTCATGTTAATTGTCCTAGACTATAGCCTGCGAAAACCCTTACTACTGTCAGTCTTATTCTAGAAAAATACTAATAAATTTAATAAATAAATAAATTTAACCCGGTTAAACCTGATTTGAAGTAATGTGTCCATGACTTTTGACCACATTAGCCAGTTTCGCTTGCAGTCCTATTGAATTGAGTTGCGACCTCCACATAAATCCACCATTGGTTGACTTTTCTAAACTTCTGAAATCCCTCGATTCCCTAGATTTTCCTCGGATTTAAAGTTAAAAGTCCTGGTTTACTTAAAATGAATTGAGACCCTCAAAACAAGTGCATCCTTGAAAGTTTGTTCAAGGAATAATTAAAGACAATTTCGATTGTATCTGCTGGTTGAAGAAATTTAATGCTTAAGAGGGAAATTATAGTGAGTAATTCGGATGTTAATGCACTAGGCTTGAAAATCTGGCTTAGGCCTAAGCCTACTCATTTTGAAAAATGTCCGTCTGTGAGATATGAAGTTGCTAATTATCAAAGTATTTCTGGGTATTATTTCACAAAGTTTCGAGATGTTTAAATATGTGAAAACCCATATGATCTGGTAAATCCATGGTATAAGCCTCTATAATCGTATCACATTCCTTTTTTCTATTTTAATGAAACTGGTAACTCATAGAAAAGTGTAAATGCGATCAACAGCTAACCTACATTTAAACTCTCAAGAAAAATGAACAGTGTGATCTTTTGTCCATTACAGACAATGCAACTTAGGCTAACATAAGAAACAAAATATATTCAACCACAATATCAGAATCCGGCAACACGTTTTTTTTAGCTAAAACTAAATGTATATATTAAATTATACATGGCATTACCATATTGTGGTTGTCTTTGGGCATAAAACAATAAAAAGACCAAATTTATTAAAAACGAGCAATACTGAGGTATGCCGAATAATAAAAATAATGTAACTGGACAAACTTTAGAGTGCAGAATTTTCCGTTGAGAGACCATGAAAAGGGGTTCAGTCAAACTGCAAATGACCATTTCGCGAGTATTCTCCATTGAAAGCAATACTATTTCCCCGTTTTCAATGCGGCCACCACTCGTAAATTGAGTCAGCACAGGACGACGTCAAGATGCGAAATCCAAAGTTGTATACTGAGGAAAGAATTCTTCAAGAGCAAACACTCACCAGCCATTTTATTAAATTGTACACACAACTCTCAAACATCTGACAGTATTAAATATAGAACATTAAATATATAAATGTATATATAAATGCATACTGAGTAGAATTTTGAAAATCGCAACAACGGTAAAAGCAAGAATACTTATTCTCAACCTACTCTTTTTCATGGTATTTGCTCAGTTTTCCTCCTGTCTATACATATTTCTTTGTTCTGAATTTATTTTGCACTGTATCGTTTTGCTTATCGGTTATTACGTTTAAAATCGCCGATTGGTGACTTTTTGAGACACCGTCCCTGAAGGGCTAGTTTTTAAAGCACTGCACTTGTTAATCTAATTTAGCATCCATTGTCCTTTGGGCGAAATTCTTCATTTGCGAATTTCAATCAGCTATCATTTATCAGTTCAAGCCACCGGACATCTCCTGCCCAAGATTATCAGTTTAGCAAAATATTGCATGAGCCCCTTTCACTATTAAAATGATCTAAATAAGAAACCGCCATCTTTAATAAATTTAATATTTAAGTGTACCTCTCTAATCAATCTATTAAAGTTTTTTTTTAAAATATGGCTAAGTTAGAGTTTTTTCTCATTAAATCATCAATATTTTGTATTAGCCGTTCGGGTTTTAGAAAATTTAGTTTCATGTTTATAATGATTTACTGTTTCATTTTAATAATTATTACACAAGATGATTCTTGCAGATGGCTCATATCACCCCTGTGATTCTTCTTCTGATTACGGTGACACACCAACAGGAACAGGACCCACAAATCAGACAAAAGGCTAACTCACGCAAGTTATCGAACCTGCTATATTTTCTGATAGAATATTTTATTTAGTATTTTTCAGAACTTTTACCAACCAGTGGAAAAACAAAACCGTATAGGGAGAATCAATTTCAGATTCAAGGAGTAGAGACAGTGGACAGAAAAGTTGGTAGATTTTATTAGTTTTTCATATAGTTGTATATTTTTATTTAAATTTTCTTACTTAAAAATGTAAGTAAAGAATCATTAGTTCCATAGGAAACCGTCCCGGTGTACACGCGTAACTTTCATAGTTTGCTTAAACAATGTTTTAATGGCAATAACAATGATATTTTATTAAATAAACAACTTGCATATCTTTGTATTATATCTTCGGTCTTAAGTATCAATAAACCACTGTTTCTAGATTCGCATCAGAAGGCAGTACGTACAGTATCCACCCATCCCACAGAATACGGCTCCAAGCATGGAGGTCAGATGCACTTTAATTACAATTATTTACATTCTTTCATAATTTATTTGTTACTACTCATTTCCATATAGAGACGACATCTTGCATCTTATCCCCAACAGCCGTTCTATAGTCAAGCAGTTAACACAAATGGGAATTTTGCTCAGGTTAGGTTTGATGAAGAAGTGCCTTAAGAATGTTTATCTGTTAGATCTCTTCAACTGGCCAATTTCAGTACTCCCAATCAAATATTCCAAATACCAACTAACAAGTACTTAATTATCTTAGTCTAAAGTGGTATTTTCTCCTACACTCCTTTATCCTCACGTTTAGGTGCTACCTATTTTTGTGCAATTCCTTACAGACTCAACTACGACAACTTCAATCACCTCCTCGTTCATCGCAACAACTCCAAGTTTTACCCTCTTCACCAACTCCTTCCCATTCCTTGCATCAAAATAATGTAGAATCTACCAGTCAAAATTCTACATTTCCACCAGTTTTGATATTATCTTCTCCTAAGACGGTGAAATGATTATATATTTTAATTGTAAATGTACATGTTATTACAATCATCTAATTTTTATTACATGGTAATTTAATGATCTTTTTCAGAAACATCGTGTCGATTCTGAAGTCGAAGTAGGCCTTTAAATAAATTTTATTATATCAACTAGTTCTAGAATCTAAAGTAAATATAAATAAAAAAATAACCTTCAGCAAGTCTACAGCCAACCAACAGAAGAAATAAAACCAGACACAACCCGCTATTATTATCCCCCCAGACAGAGGCTACCTCTGCCAAAGTGTTTCCACAACCCTACAGGTGAGAATGTGACTATAGAGAATGTATTTAGTACAGTAAATATACGAATATAAGTAGAAAGAAGCGTACTATTAAAATAATAATTGGTTGTGTATAAAGGCTATGTATGCTGCAACAAAGAGCTCAATGATTTAATGGTGGAAACTTATACTGAGATGGAAGCTCGGCCGAAGTTCCACACATGCAATGTTCAGGCGCTGGCAAATAGTTTGCAGGTTATTTAAGCATCTATTCGATTATAATTTCTCTTCTGTTCCGCATATATCTAATATAAATAATTGTAGACCTATGCCCAACAACGTTTTAATACCACATTTGAAACAGTAGTCGGATTAGACGACTTTGCCCAAAAAGTACACTTTGGAGGAGATCTCGTTTGTAAAGTTGAACTAGGAGGGCGGCAAGTTTTCATTTTGTTGTTAATCTGTTCTCAATTCCTTACTAATAATCCTTCTCGAATGCTGCTTAGGTCTTCCTGTTAACACATTTTCTCAGCACTTTGTATTGATAATTTTTAGCTACATGCTAGCCTACGCGACAGTTCGGAATGTTGAAGAATATCGGCTTCCTCCAATTGATAACAAATCCCAGTATGGTCCAGTCAATCTATTCCCTTCCCATCACATCAGTAAAAGAAATACTATTCTTATCTAGGGCTTATCACATAAGCGCTACATATAAGTAATAACTGAATATATATGTATATATAACGAATATAGAGGATAATTGTTTTTCAGTTTTAAACACCGCCTAAATATTATCCTTTAAGAGAATTGTATTGCCGTTATTACAGATGCTTATTGCTTTATTGTCTAAAGTACTGTATGAGTCATGTACGGAATTCCTGATCTAATCTGCTGTCTGATAAACAGTTCATTAATTGGTATCTGATTCCACTTAGCAACTTGAATTGAACTCATCCAACGAAACCGATTAATCCTCTTTTCTTTCTAAATGCTCACATCAATGATATGACAGTTTCATTATTATCCTTAACGCAGGAAAGACACTTTAGAGGACACGACAAAATACTTTTCCTAGGCCACTATTTATATGAATTAGTTTATTTCCATTTTATTTCACTGAATGCAAATTACATATTGAAACTGCATTATTCTCTGATTATGTGAAAAATATGTGATTATGCATAACATTTGGTTTCAAACGGGAAATACCATAAACAATTAACAGTCGGATACTTGCACCCAAGATGTGTGCTTATCCTCTCGGCCGCATATCCACGGCTGGAAGTCTTAGCCATGATTACTTACTGGAATTAGAACCCGACTCCACTGTACTGCCAAGTGAAAGATAGCACAACTTAGTTCAGATTATGCGGCAATAGAAACCAGAGATCAACACAGCGAATTATAAATATAAGGAGCGTCTAGGGGTTGAGTTCTGAATGCTCCATATGCTCATCGAAAAGTGAAGGTGATTCCCTTACTTTTCATGAGGTAAATATCTCTAAATGCCTTCTTTAGCCATTACTATAATTAATTAAAATAATTAACGAGTTTTAAAGTAAAGTAATTGGGAATCATTTTAAGTATTATAATATTTTCTCTGTAAATCTTTGAATCGACAATTAGAATAAATTAAACAGTCAATAGTTTTGATGATCTTTGTGTTCATATTGCTTTCTATTTTACATTTATTGTCTTCGTCGATGCGACCGTCATTGACGGTTGCCCTTTCTTCTTGCATGATAATTTCTCCCACAAACTTGAAGATTCAGGTGAATTAGAGACCGATTTGTGCCCGGAACGATTGGAACTCACAGAAATATTCTAAAAGCTATAATAAATATTCATTACGCTTGATTATGCACCAACTATTATTTTGGGACAAAAATAATTGCGGTTTTCATGATTTCAAGTTTGCCGCTCGTTTTTCTAGTTACCTTTGCCAAATGATAAATAATTGTAAACAATGAAAGTGGTACTACCGGTACTTCGTATGTTTGTTGTTTCCATTGTTTCGTGTTGTTGAATAGAACCGCTTCAGTTAATCATGGAAAAGAAGCAAATTCGTGCAATTTTATTGGTTGAGTTCAAAATGGGACATAAAGCAGTGGAAACTACTCGCAATAGCAACCAAGTATCTCGCCAAGGGACCGTCACAGAAGGCACAACTCAACATTGGTTCCAGAAATTTCGTGGCAGAAATGAGAGCCTTGAAGATGAAGCGAGTTGTGGACGTCTGTCGGCTATCGCCGACAACCAATTGAGGACCATTATTGAAGAGGACCCACGTAAAACAACTTGAGAGATAGTAGAAGAACTCAGTGTTGATCAATCAACAGTCGTCCGACATTTACGCCTAATTGGAAAAGCAAAGAAGCTGGACAAGTGGGTACCGCATGAGCTGAACGAACATCAAGCTAATCGGCTATACGAAATCTGCTCTACGCTTCTCCTACGTAATAAAAGTGATCTCTTTCCGGATCGCCTTCTTGTATGTGATGAGAAATGGATTCTGTACAACGTTCGAAAACGTTCATCGCAGTGGCTAGACCAAGGAGAAGCACTAAAACAGTTTCCTAAACCGAAGCTTCACGAAAAAAAATACGCTGGTCACTGTTTGGTGGTCGACGAGTGGCGTCATTCCTTACAACTTCTTAAATCCTGGTGAAACAATGACAGCAGAAATATATTGTCAGGAAATCGACAAAATGCACCAAAAACTGGAACGCTTACGTCCAGTGCTAGTCAATCGAAAAGGATCAATTCTTCTTCATGACAACGCTCGACCGCACGTCTCACGAATACCTTTTAAAAAATTAGATGAACTGGGTTATGAGACTCTGCCTCATCCACCTTACTCTCCTGCCGTCTATCGCTTATTCGATCATCTCAACGACGTCTCGCGAGAAGATTTCGAAGATCAAGCAGCAGACCAAAACGCTTTCAATAAGTGCATGAAGGACGACGGGTTTTATTTGGACTAACACATTTCATTCTAAACCGAGATATATTTTTTTGAAGTTTATGGTTAAAAACTGCAATTATTTTTGCTCCAACCAAATACAATTGAACATTTCTTGGTGCTTTATAATCCTTACGTCATAAATCGTAAATCTATGGGCATACACAAATACTTTTGTCCAGTATTATTACACTTGTCCACAAATACACATTCCGATTTATCACAATGTGATCTACCTGCAAAAATTGTAACTAAATCTATTCACTAATCACTCCATGTGGCAGAACGCTGAAACTCTTATGGAATAAATCTAATTGTTAACTTACATACGTCCAGCGAATCATGACAAACCATTTGATCTGTATACACAGCATTACCCATTGTAAACTGAAAGCTCAACAAATTTATCATAGCACTGTACTTGGTATTAATACACATTGTTTGAGTCCGACTAAAGGAAACTAGCACCTAATCACATAGTTAAACCATAAATGGAAAATGGGGTATATATCTACAATATATCTATTAAATATTCAAAAAGGTAGAAAATCAACGTTTGGAACACAAATGATAAATCAATACCAGCGAATGTCAAAGAATGGGACAAAGAAACTAGTCTCACTACGTAACGCCCAATAAGTATTAAATGGATGACACACAAATCGAGAAAACGGGAAAAAATGAACTTGTATAAAATGTATAAGTGCTAGCTATAAATGCTCGACGTCTAACAGAACTTGACATTAAAATAATGCACGTAGATTTAGGAAAAAAAATGACAGTTAATACAATGCAGAAATAACTACTTATTTCTAAATAATCTTTTAAGAGGAGGCTTTGCTCCAATATTATTTTCACTTTGCCTTTTCCTATGTACAAATTCAGATTCAGATTTCAAGTCAAAACTGTTAGCAGAGGATGCGTTATGCTTAAAAGTGATCAATGAATTATCCATTTTTGTGACTTCGTTCTCAATATTTTCATCGTTCTCATTGTTCTCTTCCTCTATATTAGAATCAGGTAAATCTACAGTTGCATATTCATCGACATCCAATTCCTTATTAACAACCTAAAGAGAAATACACAGAAATTCTCAACACTAATATCCCAAATCTATTAATTAAGATCTGTGAATTAAACAATAAAAATTAACAGTAAAAAAAAGGTCTTGCCTCAAATGTTAGATCAAATTTTTCAGCTTCATCGATTTCTGCTGTTAGCATTGTTATTTCAGCAAGATCTTCTTCATCAGGTTCAAAGGGTGAGAAGCTACGACGAGGACTTTGAACTTGAGAATGTGCAACCAAGTCACTATCACTTTGTGCGGTTGATTGTTCAAAATCAGACATTGCTAAAAGAATAAAGCATTTATAAAAAACATATTTTGATACAGCTACATAAGATTACATAACATATAAGTTTACTTACAATACAAAACGTAGCTAATACTCTCACATGAAAAATTGAATTCAAAAGGAATAAAAATAACTACATAAAAATATAGATTTTTCTTCATACTTAATAATATAAAAACTAGATCAAAGAAAAGTACTAACTAACAGATAAATCCATTACTAAGAAATCTCATTACCATTCAATAAAAGAGTAATGAAAAAATATATATATATAATGCTCAAGACGCTCTGAGGTACGAGAAATTGAAAAAATAACGATAAATAAGCTAAGAATTAGACTCTTCCGTTGGAACAGAACATTCAAAATTTTAATGATCCCGCGCTACCGCATTATAGCCGCGTTGCATATCGGGGTCTCCACGTGGTGCCCCAGAATTATTCTATATAAAAGCAGGTTAGATCAATAGTTGAGCTGGCTTGTTTCTACGCTTTCCGTTATGTCTGGTCGTGGTAAAGGAGGAAAGGGCCTTGGTAAAGGAGGCGCTAAACGTCATAGGAAGGTCCTTAGAGACAATATCCAAGGAATTACTAAACCTGCCATAAGACGACTAGCTAGAAGAGGAGGTGTCAAACGTATCAGTGGGTTAATATATGAAGAAACGCGAGGCGTATTGAAGGTAGTTATTCAGTATTACTCACGTGCATTTAGGCCAATCTAATCTAGTCTATTTTCATGTGTTCCTTGAAAATGTCATCCGTGATGCTGTGACATATTGTGAGCACGCAAAAAGGAAGACAGTAACTGCTATGGATGTTGTGTACGCTCTGAAACGTCAGGGACGCACTCTTTATGGTTTTGGTGGATAATTGTTTTCCAATTGAACGTGATCATGACATCCGTAACTGATGTATTTGTAAACTTGTAAATACATGGTTTTAATAAATAATTAGAAAACCGTAAATACTTATTGTATCAAGATGTTTCTAACTATCAATTTGCTCCCTCTACTAGCATGTAATAGACCCATTCCACTAAGAAACAGCCAATTAGTTTATTTACATTGTAAATATTACAACAGTTAACAGGAGAAAATAAATGACTTCTTTGGTTACTTATTTGCTCGAAGTATATTTGGTTACAGCTTTAGTGCCTTCGGAAACAGCATGTTTGGCAAGTTCTCCAGGTAGTATCAGACGGACAGCCGTCTGAATCTCACGTGATGATATTGTTGAACGCTTGTTGTATTGGGCTAAGCGAGATGCTTCAGCAGCAATTCGTTCGAATACATCATTTACAAATGAATTCATAATCGACATAGCTTTCGAAGAGACTCCTGTATCAGGATGAACCTAAAGCATACTTATTGTTGAAATAGAAAGTACTAGTGCTAAAATTCATTTAAAATAATTATTAATGAAGCTGAGCATTTTATGAGAAATACTAACCTGTTTAAGGACGCGATAAATATAGACAGAATAAGACTCCTTGCGATGCTTCTTTTTCTTTTTATCTCCACCACGACTGACTTTCTGGCTTTTTGCTGCTTTTTTAGCTCCTTTAGCGGAAGGTTTTGGAGGCATTATATTCAACTTTATGTGGCAAAAGCAATGGAATGTACGGTTCCCTAACGCGCTATTCGTTATTTTAAGTATTTGCAGGTAAACAGACCACGCCTATTTAGGGGCGTGGCTAACTTTCCGCATCTCTTATATATAGCACAACTATTTGGACATTCCTATTGATCGCGCTAGCTATGTCCGGACGCGGGAAGGGAGGTAAGGCGAAGTCAGGGGGGAAGGCTAAATCTCGTTCTTCACGTGCAGGACTTCAGTTTCCTGTTGGACGTCTTCACAGAATGCTAAGAAAGGTGCATCTTATGTGTTTCCATTCGTTAAAAATGTTTTACCTATTGTTTGTTCTTTATATCAATTAATCAGTACAAATAAATTAAGGAGTTTGTAGATAATCGACTATTTTCCTCTTTAGGGTAATTACGCTGGTCGCATTGGTGCAGGAGCACCCGTGTACTTAGCTGCAGTTTTAGAGTATCTAGCTGCTGAAGTGCTAGAGTTAGCCGGGAATGCTGCTCGTGATAATAAGAAAACCCGCATTAATCCACGTCATCTTCAGGTTGAGATCTCTACATTCCTAATAGGAAACTCAATAATAATTCATTTTTTTTAAGCTCGCAGTCCGTAATGATGAAGAACTAAATAAACTTTTGTCTGGTGTAACAATTGCCCAGGGTGGAGTCCTACCTAATATCCAAGCTGTTCTACTACCAAAGAAAACCGCTGGTGAAAAAGAATAGGCACTTGATCAACTAGTAATTCCATTGTTATTCTCATGTACAGTAATTAATAAAAATTCTTTTTTATAGATTGTAGTTGACAGTTGAACACTGCTATAATCTTTATACTTTCCAACATCTTCAATGTTTTACGAAAATAGGCGGGACCATTTAATGGTTCGAAACAAACTGGAAGGTCGCGCTCCATACATACATTCAACTAAATATTGAGTGAAATAAAGATGCTAGATTTTACTATTATCCCGCATGCAATAAAGTATAAAACGAGTAGTTAATCCAACTGAAGTTTACAGCAGATTAACTTTCCAAATATTAACAAGTGTAAATAATGACAAGATATACCCTACTCAGAATCAACGAAATAATACAAATAATGTCTAACCCAAGTTTAAAGTGTCAAACATTGCCTGCATTACAGGGTCGCTTGAATCAGCTTGAGTATTTTTAAAATGGTGGATCTGTGTACGTACCTAAAATTCAAGATATGGATTCTGTAACAAGAATAATTAAAAATATCGTTTAATCTACCTGCATATTTATCGCTCCTAGAAGATTTTTACCATTTCCGACCAGAGGTACATATCTTATGTACTCTACGTTGCTAAGATCTGTTGGAATCTATAACATTCGAAATAATAGGAAATAAATAGCTATTATAATGGCATTACCAACTTTAATTATTTGACCATCATGTTCCTTAGCCCAGTCCATTACACCCTTTTCATCACAACCAGTCGCAAAGATATTGTCTCTGAAAAGTATTGGAACTAAATGCGGCTAGTAGTATTTAAACAAAAATAATAATTAAATTATGAAATTTTTTCTAGATGATACATTATGCACAAACATACTTCGTATCCACTGTATTACGCACCGATTTCTAAGAATAAAACTGGGAGATATTGTGGTCATCAGTGGAAAGGAATCCCCGATTTTTAAAAGAACATGTGTATTTTAAATAATGAAGATTTTCTACGAAACGACAAAGTATTGCAAAAGAACTTCTACAGTCTCCTATAGATTCCATCCGTTTTCGCTCAGAAGTTTTGATGGTGTACGTTCTAAACGGGAATTTTATATCGATACTTTCATAACATATGGACAACAGGTATTTAGCGCCGAATGACTCTCTTTAGCCACAATGATATTTATGGTTGACAATACTATGATACATAACGAATAGAATGCAAGATATATGATATCACCCACATTTTGTTGTTGCCTTTGAAGGTTTTTTTCCCTTTTATATTTATAATAGAAAGATATACCCTAAATATACTCCAAATTATATGTATAGAAATTATGCAATTTGAGATAGTTGTTATTTCCAATAAATACCTGACTTGCAAATTAATAAAATTTAAGGCAACCGCAAATTTCGGCAGTGCAAATTAGTAAAATTACAACAAGCAAAAATTAATTTGTTTCATAACTCTTCATATTATTTAAACCGAGTTAAACGGTTATAATAACTACCTGTCATATGAATGCGCAAGAATAGCATCTCCGGTTGCAAGTAGTTTCTCACGGAGTTGGGAATGTTGCATAAATTTTTGTAGGATTGCATGCTTCAAAATAGCTGGTGCTTTTTGACGTTTCCATTCTTCGATCTTAATGTGAAAAACGACTGAGATCTCGTTGAAAGGTTGTAGAGTTGAAAATAAAAAGCACGAAAGGAACGTGGTAGCAATTATTTGTAAAAATAAACAACATACAAGACATTATAATATAATTAACATACCTGATCATAACTTGCTACACCACGTAACAGTTTTTTTGCGTAAACTTTCACATATCCAGGATCGGATACCTAAATGTCAGAATCCTTAAAAGTAATAATAAGTTAGGAAAATGGCAATACAAATAAAACTGGTAAACAAACCCGCCGAATCTGAGCTGCTAGGTGGGCTCCACCAAGCATATATAATTTACAAGCTTGGTAGTAGTGTTCTACAGATGAATATTCATGACCATCAATCAGTACAGGAGTCTTAAAACAATAAACATCAGGGTTTTAAAACCTTATAGTTAAATTACTGTTACTTACTGCAAATAAATTTGAAAGATAGTTTGATCGTCCACTAAAACATGTTACTGTAGATGAGATAACCTTGTAATCATCTGTGTCAACGTCAATGGGAACGTCCTCTACCTAAAAAATGCAATATTATACTGATTAAAGAAATAATAAAAGAAAAATTTATTAATGATAGAAAGCCATGATAATAAAAATATGCCATATTCTAACGGGTTGTGGCTGAAGTTGTCTAGGTGCTGGACGATCAGTGGGTTTTCGTTCCCGAGGTGTTCTATTCTGTTTTTCAAAAGATATATACTGCTTGCCTCCGGCCATATCATCTGTGAAGTCAATTCTGCGCGGTTGACGGTACTGTGGCTGCGACTATAAAAAAGAACAGAAAATCAACAAGATCAAGGACCAGCCTTATCTACATCAAAGCAGAACGAAAAATGTACCTCACACAGAATAAAAACGCATAAATTGAAATTAATCCAAGGACAAATCTAATGTAAGTGATACCGACCAGAAAATAATTACACTACGAACAGGAAGTATAACAGATTACACATTACTATAAAATAGTCTACGATTTATAAACCAACCCTAGTATTACGGCTAGGATTTATAAGCGAAATATCTCCATTAGCATCCTGTTCTCCCAGAGGTTTAGGTTCCTGCAATAGGCAAGTTGGGTATATGAGCCATATTCAGGCGGATTTTCGTTCGAGTGACAGCAATAGTAATGAAGAATCTTCCACTCTTAAACTGTAACAGTATTTTCATACTAGTTCAGTGAAAAAAATCTTAAGAGATCTATGCAGAATGACGACAAGCATCAGTATTTCTATAATTTGAAACATAAATTACGATTGAGATGACCTAGAATACAGCGTAACATCAGAAAATATTGTGAAAACTAACGATCTTTCTCGCTTTTGCTTCGCTAATTGGTTTCAGTTCTGTTGTTCTTGATGGAACTTCAGTGACCACCGTTTTTCTTTGTTTCTGCTCTTCAATGCGCTTGAAGGTAGCAGGAGTAGACATTTTAAAATCGTCTAATCTATAGTAAAACCATAAATAATTATGAATCACCAAATATACTATCGTAAAAAACACGAACATCAGAAATATTATGATGGAAACAACCCCTTCACCTGCCATTTCGAAATATTAAAAAATTATTTTTTTATATAATATTGAGCAAACAAACTAATGCACATACAATTATCATTCTAGGTAAATACCACTCATTTGATTCTATTTACACAATGAAATCGGAAATTCTAAAACAGAAGACTATATGTAACATCAAATAATTTAAGACATTCAGCATAATTTTATATCATAATTCTCAACCTGAAAATCTTTAATCCTAATAAATCGCATTGGTGGAAAACCTTGAATATCTTTGTCTACTTCCATATCTGACACAGATTTGCTTCCATCGAAGAAAATGCTTGTGCATACATTCTTCACCCACACAAGACCCCATTGATTGTTTTCAGTCCGCACTATATCCAGACGTATATTGAAATCATGTCGATAAACCTACATTAATAATATTGTACATAAAACTAAAAATGTCTCTCAATACGTAACGGAAAGCTTACACCATAATCAATAATAGTTTCGCAATAATTTTTCCGCCCATTCTTCTTCACAGGAGAGATATCTGTATCATAGTGCACCTAAGTAAATTATATTTATGATGAAATAAATAATTATCTACGTTAAACAAGTTATAAGACGCTTCCATAAAGATGTGTTACTAGTTGAAATATCTTAACGAACGTCAGCCAAAACTGCTTTATCCTCAAACTTCCAACATCCAACCATAACACTTTTTTCCCCTTTAATTGGGACTTTGGAACGAAGAGCAGATACTGCTACGACAGGTACATCCGAAGATGTAGTCATGAGAATAGTTCCTATAAATTAATTATTCTATACGTTATTAGCACAGTAATCAATTGCCATAAGCCCACTTAGCAAAAACGTTAAATTTAAAACGAACCATCAATGAAAAATCGAATCAGTCGAAAATAATTGACAGTGTGCCATGGACGATAATTCTTGTCCTTTAAGAAAACGTATAAAATCTTTCTTAATGGTCATTCTTAGATATTTACTCACCTGAAATCCTATTTCTCCGTGGCGAATGTAAGTGCTTTTCGAAACGTACACTCCATCATAAAGAAGATGAGGTGTATTAATATAAATCTCTCTCCACGATAAATTAGGGAATTCTTTTACTCTTTGTGCAGCTAGAGATGATCCCAAACTACGTGACGTGATCAAACGCCATAGATCATCATCTCTTAATAGAAATAAAGGGTGAAAATATATTACATGCAACTATATATCTATGTCGAAAGAATGTTAGAAACTAAGTTTTTTTTAATATTAAGAGAACCGTAATTACCGTGCCAATTATATATCGAAAATATACATCACCAAAATAATCTATTAAAAGTCAAAATTGTAAGATAGAAATCCCACCTATTTAGCACATAAAATATCGCGCAACTTTCAGAGAGAATTTCCACTGCCCGAGTATCCAGTTGACTTCCAATCACGTATAAAAGGAGGGTCTTCAGAATATCAAGTGGTAATGATTGAATTGGGCATGGCTGAGCTAAAGATACTTTAGTATACGTAGTTTCACACTTTAATTCGAACAAAAGAACTCTTACACGGTATCAATGCTATAAATCGCTCGCCACGCTGGTTTATTCGCTTGCTTAGAATATCCCGGAGGTCAGATAAAACTTTTGAAGAGATAAAATTAGGGAAAGATGGCATCGACTCTCTTTCTGTTTTATGTTCAAATCGTACCTTCGATCTAGATCTCAGAGGCTGAAATAAAACATGATAAAATTTAAATAGTATTTTTAATTCAGAATAGTGCTAATTACAAACAATACAATGTGGTATAATAAGACAAATATAATTTTTAGTAGGTAACATAAAAGTGATAACCTGTTTGGATGATGATGGGTACAGTTTCTGTTCTATATCAGGAACTAGTTTAACTGCTTTTGTATACCGCTTAACTGCTTCTAACATATCTCCATTTCGTTCAAATTCAATACCTTCAAGAAAAAACGCACGAGCCTAAATTAGATATTGCTGCAATTTCTTCGTTAGTTTTTTTTCAATCTTCTACCGATAGTATTCATATTCTCAAAAGAAATAAAAAGATGATTAGTGACTAAATTCCAACTAACGATTTTATTAAACAAATAAGTAAGTTCTCTACAACTTATTATTTAATGTAATTATACAACACCATTTATGATAGTATTTCTAACAGAATAATTGTTATTTCACACAATACTCCAAAACTAAGAGTAGCCAAGTAACAAATAAATATAAAACATTAACTACTTCGACGCCCTCACCTTCGCTTCATCGCATTCCACGTTTCCAATAGGTAGGCCATGCTGTGAATTACCACCTAGACTCTTTCTACTTTCTATTTCAAGTTTCCACTCTTGACGAAATGATTCCAGATCACCTTCTGCATTGTTTTCAATGGGCTAAAATATGAAAATCATTACATATAATAAAGCTATATATCTAATATACATCATGCTCTATGATAACCAGGTATACATCATTCTTTCTTTTAACTACAAGCAATATGATGCAAAACGTATGATACCTACGATATTTCCACTAGCAATAACAGATCCTTGTCTTGAATTGAGGTCATCGTCATCAGACGGGTAAGTTTCAACTTTCTCGACAATGCCTTTTTTTCCTTTCATCATCTCACCTTAACCGAATATGAGCATAATAAAACCACAATGCTAAATCTCGTATGTATTATTCACATGTTAACAGAATTCTATGAACTTCTTTAGTTCATACAATTTTAAAAGAAACATAAGTTAGTATTTTCAATTTACGATGTAAATATATGGGTCCAAGAAAGACTTTACAATGAAGCAACCGTTTCTTTTAGGAAAAATACGGCAAGCTATATACTTTTCGGTGAGACAGCGATGAAAATATAGTTTAACTGTTAAAATTCACCTTTATAAATATATAAAATAATGTACTGAAAACCCACAAACAGTAACTTTTTAGAATAATGGCTGCAGCATCATATTAAAGGAACAAATATGTAATCAGTACCAAAACAATTTCATCAAAGGTAGTAGGGCATGAAATATTTCGTTAAAGTTAAGATTGTCAGATGTTAATCTAGGATAAAAAAGACAAAATACTAAGTAATATCTGTAATGTTAAAAGATAATTAAAGCAAATGTTACTTTTGAAATATTCATGTTAATAGTAGAATCAGTATTATGATAATAAGTCGTTTCACACTGTAGTAATTTTATAATAAAAGTTAGGCATCTAAAATCACAAACGATTTTATTGTTCTAAATAATTTATTAACTTTAATTTTCTGCTTCCTATGTGTAAAGAAAAAACGGTTCAATATATTCATGAAGGCTTAAGCCTTTTGCCTAAACCCTTTGCCATAAGATATACAGAGAGATATTTTCTAGAAAGCCTGATAAAAAGTGAAGCAGATAATAATTATTTGGTTTTGAATCCTCTTTACCTATTATTAATGCAAACCTAATTAATGATTAGGCTTTGAGTACAGTATCATAACATAAAGTTCCTTATTAGTAGTTTTATTTTTTATTTTTTTGAAGATTGAGAGGATTATAATTAACATCTCATTTCTTTCCTGGTGAGTTGACTTTTTTCCTAGATATATACGCTTTATCATAAGGGCACGAATTCTTTATATATATATATGTATGTAATGCTATATATATTGGATGCTGATCCACTGAAAGTTCAAACCTAGCGTTCTCTGAAACAAATATTCATAATGTTTTAAAACAAGGAGTCTTATCGTTTTAGTTTAATTTAATCTATAAGTTAATTATCTCTCCTATATACGTAGTGCAGTAGTATCTGAACTTACAAAAAGCTTTGGGACTAAGACGTCTAATTCCATGACGTAAGAAATTAACCACAAGTTTTGATTACTCTAGGATTCTTTGGAAGTATAATTCCTTCAATCCTTATAGTAAAACTTGCTCTATAGCGTGCTGCATGCATGCTAGACTTGACACTACATCCGGTCCAACCACGACCGCCTGGCGCCCTTCCGGAAGGCTATAGTGTAGGGACGACATCGAGAAGTCAACTTTTATTTACAACTGAAAAGGAAAAAATCATTGGTATTATAATATTGTGTTAGTTAATAGCGTTAATAATATAGTTTAGTAGATGAAATTGATAGTTTTTGCCTGGATTTTAGAAATAAAAAAAGATGTACGTGGGATTAATGTGGTGCATAAAAACTATAGTGTACTCTAGTCTTCAAATAAAAAAATATGGACGCTTTTCTGTATTACCACAGTGACACCTGTTTTGAATAGTTGTCATCAAAAGATTCTTAGTATCCCTCTCATACTCTGAGCATGTATAATCTTCGGTATCTCGCAAATTCACATGTTCTCTTCTCACTGTCTGATCAAGGCTGGAGGGCGGAGCGCAAACCGGCTGTCCACTTTGCATTATTAGGTGCTACATTGCCGATCGCGGTCAAGAGTTATCCAATTATGCTTCTATAATCATTAATTTAAAAATGTTGAGTAATATAGAATAGCTTTTAAATGCTATTACACTCAAAGTGTTATAAACATGCGATTATTTTTAACTTATTATAAATTTTTGAAATTTATCTATATTTAATGTTTTGGTTTATATTCTTTCTCTGTTTAGTTGTTATTATTCCATAGTCCTCTCTCAATAACTTTAGAATTAACCAATAATGTACCCATATGCTCATTCTTGCCTATTCACAATACATATTCCATTCGGACTCCTGCTATATTCGGATTATCTTCAATTATGGTGAAATTGCGATTAAACCTTGTTGTACATCTTAATAAGAGTGGTCCTAAAACTGGTTATCTATTGGATATATTATATAAATCATTTGAATAACTTAACGAAACAACAAGTTGTATTTAGCGCAGTGATTTCTTCTATTTTGATAAACGCTAATTATTGTCAACACAGCTATTGTAATCAATTCAGCTGGTTGGGTACTCTCAATGGGTGTTTAGTGGGAATAGGGCGGTGTGGCAATGAGTCCGTAGAACAAAGGTGTTTTCGGCCTCTATTCATTCCTTCTTTCCACTATCTTCGCGAATCCCTGAGGAGGGCCGAAAATATAAGACCATTAGCAGAGTGCCTCTCTTGCGCAAGTTGCCAATTATTATATGTCGTGTTGCTTCATGCATAGATATTTGAGAAAACCAAGAGCAAACACCAAGTTTATACTGTGCTTAGAAACGATAAAATATGCAGTCTAGCATTACTTTAGGAAGCACATTGCTGAACTCGTGTTGCTATATTCTATCCAATCTTTATCTCGCACCCTCTTGCATTTCCAGTGATCATAGTAATCGTCGCATGCTTGGTTACACTATGTATTTAGTTGCGCACTCTTCTACACAGTACTTCTGTTTGATCAGATGACGCTTTAAGCGTGATAATTCATTGGAAGGTATAGAAATTATTCTCTTATATACGGATTTTGTGTTAATCAATGGTCTCTGCAATTTTGTTTTTAGTTCTTATAACCCATCACTTGTAACATAATCTATATATTTTCGTTTCATTAATCTTATTTCTTTGTTCTCGTGTTTCGCAAAATTTTGAATCTCTGATTTTTTATCATCTTTCCAGTGAACAATCTAATATTCAGAGACTATTCATGTTTTTATGCCGTTTCGATGCCGTAAATCACGTCGCATCACTTACTTCCAGTTCTACACTGACTGGTTCACCGGATTGTTCACTGTTCTCAACTGAGTAATTTCCATTTTTCTTACATTATATATATGAATTCTTCTGTTTGGTATCTCATACTATATTCTCAAACTGAGTGAATTGTTTATTGTCACATATTGTTCTATTCCTCATAGGGATATTTTTTCTTCCTCTATTGTATTATAGTGACTGTCAATGTTGCAGTGTCTTTCGTTCGTACATGACAGATAGGCCTAATCAATCTTGATTGCTTTTACTTTCTCTTTATCGTTGCCACTCACACAAACTCATTTGTGCATATGCAAATTTGCGTTATCTATGGAAAACGCGATGACCGGATGATTGTTGTTTGTTCTGTCATCGTTATTATTTCACATAGCGAAACTAAGCCGTTGACTCTCTTCACTAATACCGCGCGATAGAAGGAGCAGATCAGAAAAGAAGCGATTGCAAACACTTCACAGCCAGTCATTACGAAGTGAGGGTATCGTTGAAATATTCTACTGTTCTATTCTTCTACACGAGGAAATTCCTCTGCTGTTTGTTACTATTTAGACTATCAGATGGTTAGAATTACTGGTGCGATAACTGTTTATGTACTATTACAAATTACTGAGCATGATTTTGTCGTAGATGTGCACTCAAAGAAATTGCCTATGTACTAAACTCCTTTCATAAACAGGAAACTGCCAATTTTCTCTCTCATTATCTAGTAAATATTAATTATATAATTATAATAAATACTATAATTTTTGATAGATGTTCGTGAAATATTGCTCTGCTTTCTTTTGCTACTCAATTTCTAATGAAGAAAAAATTCGGTAAATGCTCGACAGATGCCTAGTCCTTGTCAGCGACGATATTATACTTTGCGATCCGGGATTGCGCCACGCGCATTCCGTCCATTACAATTTGGTTAATGTTTCTGATTCCGTTGCTACAACATTTAATTTTTTACATTATATATTTTTCTTTTCCATATTGGCATGACCTACTTTTTAAAATTGACTATTTGGCTAGATTAGTGTCTTTCCTAATAACTTCTCCCGATCAAATTCACCCTTCCTTTTTATTATGTTTCTGTCACAATTCGTATTTCCATTTAGATACCGCCCATATTCTATCTGTTTAGTGTCGGTGCATTTGCGAGTGTTTAGACGCAATTCCAGATGGCTCAGCTATTGCGAACATACTTCATGGACACATCATGCTTGAATTCATTAGTGTTAGACACATTCTCGCTTTTGATGATACCTAGTCAATAGTATTAATCTAAAGAAGTCCATTTGTCTACATATCAATTAGTCATCGTAATAGATATGATTTATAAAATTTCACACTTCGCTGACTTTTGGCTCTCTTAATGAGTGTAATATTAGCATCTTGACTGTCAGAATAATGCCAAAACATTCAATGCTTTAATAACATATTCACCCTACTAACTTCACTTTCGAAGCTATTTTAATTTCAAATATATTGTATAACTGAAACAGTTGTTACAGTTAGAATAAACGTTAACTTAATATCACTCACTTTGGTTCTCTATTCTTGCTTGAAACATTTTTCAAAAATAAAATTCTTTGTCTTTCGTTTCTGTTTTTAAACTTTTCAACAACCCAATCGTAAGACAGATTGCTAGGGAAGAAATGCACTCATTTAATTCTATAATTGATTGGCCTAAGTTTTGCATTGTTGTTTTCGTCTTTTATAACTGGTTTGTAGCAACACTTGCTTCCACTTCACTAGAGCCGTGAGCATCAACTCTGATTAAACCAAGCACCATTATAATAGTGATAGCATTAAATAGATGTTGAGTCGACATTCGTAGGATAATATATGCATGGAATTGGAATTTTTTCACGACTATTGGCTACAATGCTTGGTGTTGGTTTTTGTTTCGTGAAATGCACATATATACACTTCCAAAGCGAGTGTGTGTCTGTATCTATCTTTATCAACATAATATTTTCGCCGAAACAGTCTTCGATGTCTCGAATGCATTCGATCTGCTCCATATGCCATGCATATTGTCTCGACTCAGATCTGTTCCGTTGCCGTATCAGTCCTTCCGATCGAAAGCATAACCCGATTGAACACTATCAACCGCCTGTGTAATGATAGTTTTTGATAACATTATTATATGTATCCTAATAGTGCACTGAAGGCACTAATTATTTTGTAACCTTCAAATATCTTGTCATGGCATCTATTTTCACTGCGTGCAAATTATACGTTTCGGACATTTATAAAACTTTATTTCTTCACTCGTGATTTCATTTCGCATCGGTAATAATTTTCTATACGAAAACACATTAAACTAAGACATAAAAACTCATCTCAAGGGATTCCTAAACACTTCTTAGACTAGCTTTGACTGCATGACATACTTGCAGTCCAGTAGTGATTCCACAATCTTTTAAATTATTCATACTCGCTCTTAATCTCTTTTATCCGTTCACTCCTTCTAATTGTCTGGTCTGTCGCTCATAAGTTTCAAGGCATTGTTTTCTCTCAGTTTTAATTCGGTGACTGAACTGCCCGATAATCAGTGATAAACTGATCTCTAGAACGCATTTTGTATTATGTTTGTGCCCAATTGTAATCAGTGGAAGTGCCAATAGCCATAAAATATGAGCTCTATTATATATTTGATTCATTCAAAGAACTGTTTTATTCGGAGGCTTCTTTTTGTCCCGTTTTTTTTTGATACGTTCCGTATTATCTTTTGTACAGGTGCTGAGATGCGATGTGGTTAACCGTTCTCGTATTTTCTGTTCCGTCGCTATGGGCATTACGACTAGGTAAAAATATTTCAATTTTACTTGAAATTTATTTAACTTTTATTTGTTTATTTATATTTATTTTTACTACAAATATGTTATGGTATAGCATATTTTCTTATGTTTTCGCTTTCATGTATACGTTGGTGATATCACTTTGTAGCTGATTAATGATTTCCTTATTTCTGCGGTTTCATTGCTTTAATGCTTAATCACTTGGATTATTCCTAGTCTAAGATAGCCTTAGAAGGAAATGAGTAAATGCAGCACAAATGATGGAATAGTTTTTCATCGACTAATTTAAGGGGGATATTTCTATTTCTTTACAATTTCATACGCTTATTTCGTTGCTATCAGGTTATTTCTATGCAATTAGTGAGTTATTCTCAGTGACAATGCTGTTAATTATAATAAATCAGCTTCTGTTTACAAACTGCATTTTAGCAGTAATTCGCAAAGAATAACGTGTTGCAATTAGAATTTATTATTAAAAGCTATTTTATACCGGATGTAATAATTTACGGTCTTAAAATAAAACGGGAGTTGATATATTCTAATCTTCAGTGGCATGTGGAACAGGCGCATGCGTGTCAGGCTTATACTATTTCGCTGCAAACGAAGTATACATGGTTTGGAATCGACTGATGATTCTATCTTTAGATTTATTTTCAGTTGCTTATTTATTTATGTGTTGCATATAAGGTTAAGCTTAAGCTAGGCTCGATTATAAGAAACGAAGTAAGATATAACTTTACATACAAATGACACATCTTGAGTAATCGCGCTATTTTTATTTTATACTTAATATATTTCCGTTGCTAAGCCTGTCAGCATATTGCTGTTCACTTGATGTTTATCCACTCGACCCAAGGAATTAGCATAATTTCGGTCGCATCAAAAACAGCAATGAGCGTACGCTAATGAGGGGTAGGGTAACTAGCAGCAAATGAATGGCTACAATCCAGGGAACAAACACAAATAACTTTTGTCTCCTCTTCACATCTTCAAAAGCATATTATTCATTTAAATTTTTTGCTTTGTTTATCAAATCGTTATCGGAACTATATAAATGTATCGTGGCCCTTTAAATATAAAGAGAGCGAATTGTCTAAGATTGCATCATTAAACATAAATAATATTAAGGATTCTGCGAATATTGCCTTTGTTCTATGTTGTTGTCTCCAACCTCCTTTCTTATGATCAATTCATTTCCTAAATTACCCTATTAGAAACGTCGGCAGCTTGCGTGGGGATGCGCAGTAATGAATCTACAGCAACGCGTAATGGAAACTGACCTCTGTTGTCTTTGTCAAGCCGCTTATAGCACCATTACCATGGAATTGCCTCAGAAACACTCTTCCCTCTTCAATAGTAGATTGGAGCGGAACACTTAACGATTCACTACCCACTACTAGGGCAACTATTTTGCAGCATGGCCTTATAAAAATTATTGAAAATTTTATCATATGCAACAATTTATGCTAATGAGTAAAAATTCTCTTTGAACATATTTATAGCGAGGTCATCCGATAAGTTAGCGGTACGCAGAACAGGCGTTGTAATCCCTCACAATTTGTCATCAGAAAGGGTCACCGCAACAGACGAGCCACTCTTTGAAGAGATACTTCTTATATTTCTTTTCTATTCTCGTATTAGTTGGCTATTACAGTGAAACTCAAGTAAAACATCAAAATGAAATGACAACGTTCGTAGTAGGCTTTTACATCTATCAACAAATCTGTTAGCGTGGCACGATGGATGAGTTCGAATTGCCCGAAAAAGTATGCGCGAAAGAATATAAATAGGTCGGAGTGGTTGGCATACCCGGGGGACAGAGGACCACAATTCACATCTCTTTTTATTGAGCTGTAGCTAGATAAGGCACTTTCAAATGATGAAGTACGACAAAGTCGCACATATAATATTTCATAAGATGAGAGACTTACTAAAACGTTATATTTAATATTTAGAATGCATCAGTCTTATGATCACCTTTGTACAGTTGAATATCAGTACTGTTAATTTTTATGGTTTTATAGTACTGTTACAAAAAGACATCGTTTGACAGGCGTGGAAAGATAAGAACAGCATTGTGATTTATGGAGATTACCACTACCTGACTATGAGACGCGAAAGAAAAAATATACATGAAATTACACTTTTAGGGATTTTATAAAAGTGTATATTTTTTTGCGAATATTACTACCACTATAGATAAGTATTTAGTAGCTTGTTTAATAGCTATAACTAATGTTTTAAAGTTCTAGAGATGGAATTAAATTTTAAAATATTTAGACCATTGTGCTTCATTTGCACTTGGAATGGAATCAGGACTAATCAAAGACACACAGATATCAGCCAGTAGCAGTTTCGATAAGCAAAGTGTGGGCCCACAAAATTCCAGGTGGCGATCTTTCCTTTCATATTTGTCTTCCTTTAGGTGATAGTGCCTTATATTATCGTATTTTCCAAAAATGTATTAACCTACATATCTCAACCATGAAAAATGATGAAGATTCTTAACGTTATTTTGTATCAATCAGCCGTTTTTAGCCAAAATTAATGAAGCTTATTACTCGGCAAAGTAATTTTAGTAGTGGCTTCTTAGCTCTCAAATGAAAACAATGGTGAGAAACTATTGTGATGATGTAATATCGACCAAATGTTTTAGAAATTAAAGTGTAGTAAATGCCACTTATTGATATTATCCAACAATTCATAGTGCATTGTTTATTTAGTGAAATAGTGCAAACTCTGTCAGTGAAGGGTCGGTAGCAGGTCACAACAGGATGTATCTAATAATGTGAACAGGCAGTGGTGACAAACATTTGTATTTACCTATCTATTCATAACCAATGAACTGGCCGTTACACAGCGTTGTTAAGTCTCAAGTTATTCGCGTTGGGTGCTCATATTTACAACATATTTTGACTTGGGGTGATGAATGAGCAGTCGAATGGAGATAATCTTTGCACACTGTGTATTCTGCCTAAGAAATCGGAATGCTTAGAGTAGTCTAATAAATATGCAAATAATAAAGAGGGCAGAATTGATGGGGCCTCATGTCCTCGAACACCAGCAGGTCCTATGTTTTGTGCACTGGGATATACAGGCTTAGCTTTATATGGAGAAATAAATGTACATAATAGCACTCATGAGTGACACTCAGTGCATTATAATGCTTAGCTTTATTCCCTGTGTAATATACTATTCCATATGTATTTAGTCACCTCATTTGCTCTCTGTCCTCTAGTATGCACATATTGGATGCTCTTTTTGTCCGCAGTCTACCTGTTGTGTCCGTGCTGGGTAATTGTGGGTGTGATTATATCGACCCTCATTAGGTTATGCAAATGTGAGACAACTAGAGCCGAAGGGACAAAACTAATATCACATGATAGAGCGTATTAATATACTTATTGTTTACTATGTTATGTGTCAAAATTGACATTCCATTAAGAATATAAATTTGATTAGATAGAATAAAAATGGCAGTGACATATATTTTCAGAATTCGATCGGAGTTAGCATCTGGGGCTTGGTGTCCAAAACCACAAATTCATGCCAGTAGCTATGAATTTCTTCAGGTGAAAGATGGTTACACTTTTTCTGTTGTATCGGTGCACATATATTCTTAACTGTTTAAAATAAAATCTATTATGCTGAGAGAGTGGCAGATTCTTTGTTACGCAACGGCATTTAAATTCACAAGTAATTGCGAATGACTGACTATTCTGTCATTGTTGCGCGTTGATGTGTGCACTGCATTGCCATTTGCATAGAGAAGCGATAACCTGTCACCGTCATATCATCACCAACACCACAAACAAACACATTATGCGTTTCTTGTTATCTTTCTTCAACTTACTATTAAATGGAAATAGGGACTGCAGAAATAGAATTTACTTATTATTTCACGTCTTTACCTTATGATGGCTCACTTCGGTTTCAGATTAATCTCGATCGCACTCATGTCATCACAGCTATTGAAACCCAGGGAAGGTATGGGAATGGAACTGGTAGGGAGTTCGTAACCGAGTACATGATAGACTACCTGAGACCGGGTAGTAAATGGATTCGGTATCGAAATAGGACGGGAAATATAGTAAGATATTAGATATTTAAAAAGTTGTCAAAAAACCGCAAAATAAAGAAGAATATTTCATTTTAGCTTATGACTGGTAACTTTGATACAACGACATCTGTTATACGACATTTGGATCCACCAGTTGTGGCCTCAAGAATTCGCATTGTCCCTTACTCGAAGCAAACACGAACTATTTGCTTCAGAGCAGAATTACATGGATGCGTTCATAAAGGTGTGTTGAAAATGTGAAAGAAGTTTAACCACTCTTTATAGATATCGAGAGCTCTCAATTATAGATGGTCTTCTTTACTACTCGACAGTTCCCGAAGGTTCACGACTTGGAGACCTTGACTTTCATGACCGAATATTTGAGGACAGCGATCTCTATACTGAGACTGGCATAAGAAGGTGTGTAACTTCCATTATCATATGCGTATTAATCTAAAAATTAAAAAATACGAGCGTCTTTTTAGAGGACTTGGTCTTCTAAGTGATGGTTTCGTAGCTGACGGATCACCATTTTCAAATAGTGTCCCAAATGGCTCGTGGATTGGATGGAATAAGCATCATACAGGTTTGGAGATTAACTGTAGCATTATGTCATCAAGAATCTAAAACGAGATTTAGATTTTGCGCTAAAAACGACAGTAGTAGAAGAAGTTAGGTGATTTATGTAACTTTTCCACCTGCCTTTGCATTCTCACCTGCCGTCCATACTGCCCGGGCGCGCTTTATTCTTAAAACATACCATCTGTCGTCTTTGAAGCGGAATGATACTCTGACAAGACAGACAGTCGCTATTTGAACTGACATTCAATTAACTGATTTTGCCATATTAGGGACTATATTAGGATTCCCTATAAATTTTAAATTGGAATATCTAAAAAAATAAGCCAGTAATTAGGCAGGTGATGTTTAAATGTTCTAAATATTTAGTCACTGCTTTTGAGATGTAGCTAAGCGCATGTAACAATTTAACCAGGAATATTGTAGACAGATCAACTGTTGTATCATTGTTTTAGGTGGCACGGTTACACTTCTTTTTGAGTTCGACCAACTTAGGAACTTCACTGAGATTCTTCTTGCTGTATTCGGAAGCAGGATGGAGAGCATAGATGTAATATTTAGGTACTGTTTAAAATAGAATTATTATGTGGGATAGATGCTAATATAAGATAGTAGAGACTATGTTATTAACACTAGACCACTACTTAAAATGTTTTTCGAGGATAAAACGTGTTTTTAGCCAAGATGGGTCGACATTTCCTCTTTCATCTCAGATATCATCTCTAGATCGATTAGCAGCTAACTCAACTGCAAAAAGGTTACTATATATACTCTATTATATATATATATATATATAATGAATTCTTTAAAATACTGGTGACAGATTTGATCTACGTGTACCTCTCCATAAACGAATGGCTCGCAAAGTTCGCGTCACTTTTAAATTCTCAGCAGAATGGTTGTTTCTCACAGAAATACATTTTGTCTCTGGTTAGTTGTTTAAAGTGAATTACCATTTCAAAATTATAATTTACTTGTTATATTATAAAACTTCAGGACCATTAACTGACATTCTCTTTGAATACGAGCGTGAGTTTACGGTAAACATACTAACTGGGTTCTTCTAATAATAGTAGTCTGTGGATCTATCCTTCAGAGTAGTTATAGATTCTTCGACTTTCCTACCTACTGGCAAATACTGATGCAAGATATATGCGAATATCCCCTTGTTTCAGTGTTGTCCAATGAAACCATGGACAGCAAAACTCGTGATGATCAGTCGTTTACAGTCAACAAAAACATATTTAGCATAATCGGTAGGAGATGTTATTAATTCCGATTGCATGCCAATAATGAAAGTTTTTTTTCTTTGGATAACTAAAAATATAGTCACAATTAAAAGTTAAAAGGGAATAACTTATAAAGTAGAAATACAGCCAAATTTATTTATAATTCAGGCCTTGCCGTGCTCTTTTTGATATTAACGATGGTCCTATGTGGAATTCTGTGTATGCGTCGAAAAAAATCAACGGAGAAGGCAAATATTTTTGAACAGGACATAAAACGAGAATTAATCATTACACAAATGGGTAACAAGACTGCTACAGATATATACCCTACACAGACATATCTTTCTCAATATGCTGGAAACCAATGTGCTTCGGATAAGACGACAAGTACAAGGTAACCTAATCGAGTGAAAATATAAAACCAACGTAAATTATAGAAACAATTATTTTTAGTGTATCTTCTAAAAGCACTTCCTCTAACTTCAAGAATTGTCCTCCGACTTGGAATGATTTTCATTTTCCTCCACCTCCGGAGACACCAGGTAAATTTACTAGGCTTTATGAGGAGTTAATACATCTTAGCATAAGCTACAAAATCTAGTCATAGATTATATTAAGAAATGTAACAGTTACAGAAGAGCGGATTTACGCTGAGCCATGTATGACACTTCCATTACTTCCACCACAGAGAAACTCGAATGTAATGAAAACAATGGATTGTCAAACAATACAAAGGAATTTCAGTTCAAAAACGTTCGACTTATACTGTCTTGTGACGTTTATGTTATATTTATCTGAGTTATTGATGCTTACTTTAGGTTCAATGATAAGGACCTTCACTATGCTACGGGGAATCTCTTCAGTAGTTCCTATGGGTACATATTACCATAATACAAAGCCAATAAAATCGTCTAATAAGTTTAATATTAAATCTAATATATAAAAACTATACGAAACTAGCTGTTTACAGGTTACAAAAAATAGATAAATTTCCTAATTCATCTCTTCGATTTGGATCAGATCTAGGAGAGGGAAAATTCACCGTTGTGAAGGAGTGCACAATCCCGGGAGTTGGACGCGTGGCATATAAATGTACTAAAGACAAGAATAATCTCCATGCGCGGTGGGTATGATTAATATTGGAAGAAAGTATTAAATTCGAAGTTATAATTTGTAGAACATTCTAGAATATACCCATATTGCAATTTTTAGAAAAACTCTTTTGGATGAGTTAAAAATGCTGTCAAAGGCGACTCATCCTCATATTGTTCGATTGATCGGAATGGATGAGAATGCGGGAATTATTCTTGAGATGATGTGCCTTGGTGATGTAAAACACTTCCTTAAAACTGCTATAGAACCAGTTAGGTATGTTGTTATTGAGGACTTAGTGTTATCAATTATTATTATTGTTTCCAGCATGTCTAGAATTCTCTCCATTTGTGCAGACATTTGCTTGGGTATGGCTCATCTAGAATCACTGGGGCTAGTTCATGGACACTTGACACCGAGTAACATACTGCTAGATAACAGGCTAATTGCTAAGGTATGTTAAGTAAGCCTTTCAATTAAATGTAGCCTTACATATTAAAAATGTTACTATCATTGAGTTACCTCTTAATAATCTAGGTATCTTCCCCTCGTGGTCCATCCCACCATGCTCAATTGAGATATAGTGCACCAGAGAGTATCCTAGCGGTTGGTAATTGTATTTGTCAAGACTGCAACCTCGTTTACCTTTCTATTTTTAGAATTCATTTTCGTGTAAGTCTGACATTTGGGCATATGCGGTGTGTGTGTGGGAAATAAGTGAGCATTGTGCGCATCTACCATTCGAAGGTCTTTCGAACACTGAGATCGTAGAAAATGTTGAAAGGATCATGACGGGGGAAAAACATATTGTGAGTTCTAATTGCAAATTTTTAAAGTTCCTCCTAAAATATTAGTGATATTCTAAGCTTTTTAGATACTACCCTTATTTACTGAACGCGTACCTCGAGGTCTGGTTAATATCCTCGAACGATGCTTCGATTATGACCCACCAAGTCGACCTTCCTTTAGCCAAATTGGCCACTTTATCAGCAGATTTCACACTTCAATGCCTTAAGTCGTTTTAATTAACTATGTTATAACATATTTATGTGACGAGTATGGAACTAACAGTGCAAAAACTATTAGTCAAGACCAAGTTCGAACAATGTAGGTTTCTCCTTACATAGGAAATATTTCTTTACATCTTTTCTCTCAGATATCCTCCTTTCATCATATTTGATTCTCATGGTTGCTCAAGGGTGTACATCTTAGTTGCCGCTAATGAATTTTCCCTTTTAATAATCAAAAAGGAATATTCTATCATAATTTTGTTTCGAATCAGAATACGTGTATTCAAATTTAAGATTTGAACTTTATTACTGAAATAAATATGTGAATGCTGTATGACTCAGTATTGGTTACCAAAAATCTTGCATCCTGTGGCCTTTGATACCTGAAACTGGTTTGATAGTGAATAAGTCAAAGATTATTATTCTCAGAAATAATTAACTTTGCCACTATTACTAGTAAATCCATTCTACAAATGGAGAAAACTAACCTCTATATAGCTTAATATTCAAACCTTTTTCTATCCGTTCCAAACGTATCCCAAACGAATTCACCTCACAATATCTTATTTTGTCTTTCTAGTTCCAACTTTTTGATGCAATGTTTTTCAATTAGGTTTGCCAGTAACCAAAAGTCAACTGGTGATTTCTGAAAATACAATATTCTAGCGATTCCAGTGCTCTAAATAATTTGCAGAAAGCTTATAGCCATCACGTGTTAATCAGATGAAAGCACACCTGTAGATAAGTCAATTCTCATGCACTTCGTACGTGCAGTTAAAGAACCATAAATTCGTATATTTTCTCAAAGGGCTACGAAGATTCTCAGCTTGGTATACTACATATATATTTTTATATATTTATTTAGTGTGATATCCTGTTTAGTCATGATGCTAATTTCCAAGGCCAGTACTTATATTACGTTAACATAAGTGAGGTGATCCTTTTCGCTGTTAAAAGTATGAAATCGTGTTAAATGAAAACCTGAAAATTCAAGTAGGCATAATATAGTTGTATATAATAATTTCTAAAACAACTATTGCTTTGACTGGTTGAGTTCCGATAGTAGCGCCTCACACAGATTGCTTGAAATATCATTCGCTGAACTGTATTCATATGTAATAAACAAAATATTATCCTCAATATCAAATGAAGTCATCAACATTAGGTGTGACATTTTTAGAGTGTATATAGATGGTTAATCATAATATTTATTGGCGAAAAACACTTTTCTTAAGAAGGCATAAGAATAGATGATGCCGATTGACTTTTCACAAACATCACAATTTGTACGTCTCTGTTCCCACGCACTGCCCGATAACGTATTGAAACCATTCTCTGTTCATCCACCAATAAATAAACAGTGGCCACCCACTGTTTATCTAAAGTGAGATGCATATCTTATTACATAAAACTAGTACAAAATCTCGACTTGTGGATGCAGAATAAGGAGGGTTCGATTTTCTCAAAAATGAATGTCGGTTCACAAATTTCTATGTACTTTCTCTATAATAGTTGATTTCTATGGCTACTATTATTTGATTTGTAGTATTCCTTGATCTGCATAAATTTACAACGAGAGAAATTATGCGATTCACAACACCTGCTGCCCACTAGCTTTTCTACACCAAGTTTTAACTTTGAGATAATAATAATCGAAATCTTCTTCATGACTTCAAATCAATTTTACTTGGTATATATGGTAATAAGATAAATTATGTGATCAAACTGTTATTAAAGAATATCTAGTAATTCCAAAGCAAACTATTGTTTTCAACGCCAAATGATGACTGTTTAAGCTTTTATTAGAATATTTCATTCCTACACTTCTGAGTTTCATCGGGCAGTATGATTATATCAATTGCCTATTAATTATGCACATCGAATTGGCTTTTTGAAAACCTACGAGCCAATTACTAAACCAGTTTGTTTCCATAAATAATTGTGTTTGTCACTGTTACTGTATGCCATAGTAACTACCGTAATTCTTATTAATATTATTATATTACTTAAGACAACAACCTGTTACAACTGTGAACACTGGCGACAGACTCGTGAAATATCACTTAAATGATACACGCATGTGGAATGAGAGTGTGATATTTTGCTGGAAGAATATGCATGGGAGGACAAATAGAGAAGATGATAGATTCACCTACAAGATATTATGGTATTAATCATTAGAAAATTCCAAACCAATCAACTGTTCTCATAGCTTATAAATCAACGCCAACACCGAAAACTTCGGCAATTTAGATCTACCTATGCACTCCAATGTAAGACAAATACTTGAGAATAGAACATACCATTAATTAATAAAGCTATTTCTATAAATATTCAAAACAACTAGACACTAGAAAACGAAACAAGGGAACGTACACTAGAATAATTATCTGTAATCGACTGCTAGGTATAACGACAGATGAAAGACTTCGGCTATAATTCTTCTAGCATCATTAGAGCACATCTTTTAAGGTCATGAATTTGATCTCTCGTCGAATATTCTCCAACACTTGATTGTTATGTTTGGTTATGTTAGCAATGAAGGCATTCTAGGAATAAATGCATTTTAAACCTCTAATATTGTCCAATTAGTTTTTTAAATAATAAATAACATAAACACACAATACCCTTTAACACCCACCTCATCTTCTTCAGGAGTGATTCTGCGACAAAAACTACTAAACAATTCGCCATGCTGAGAATTCTCGAGTTCGGCTAGGTCCTTTCTTAAATATGAGTCATAGTAATCCCTGACTGTTTCACGTGCGTCTTGAATTTCATTAGGTGAGCAGAGCCGTGAAATTATTCGTTCCTAGAAAGTCTAATTTTAGATATAAACAATAATTAAATCAGGCATGCAATAAAATACACATACAATTGTATTATATATTATTAAAACTATGAGTAAAATATTAAGATTGCAGAATACTTACATGACACATTTGATGGCAGGCAATAAAATGGCAAGCCTTGTTCTGCTCTATGTATTCGTCCTTCGCAGTTTGTTGCATTTTCATTCTAATAAGGTGGCTAATTTCTATTTGAGAAAGAGCTGAAAGGGACTCCAGTTTTAAGCAGACAGCCTGGCACTGACTGTGAACAGATTGACGGGTTTTACTGGAAAAAAAACTTTTATTTGTGAGGTTAGAAAAGCTGTTCCGAAGTACTGTATTTATTAACTCAAACCACTAACCTAAGGCAGCGTATATTCTCTCTGAATTTCTGTAGCTCATCAATACATATATGTCTTTCAGGTTTCCAGTCATGTTTCGTTATGAGGCATTCTCTTTCAAGACATGCATACTTTTGCTCCGTAAGGGAACAAAACGAATTGAGTGTCAAAAGGTTAGCCAGGATAATATTATCAAGAGGAACATCGAAAAACTCTGTTTCGTAGTGTCTATGAAACGTAACCTGAAAACTATACTGATCAAGAAATGAGAATAAATTGTATGAGTGCTAATAAATTGATTAATGGAAGAGTTTTTTTGTACTTCTTAAAACGCTCTTTATGGAATTCCGAGTTGTCTAATAAACAATACACTATTCGCAAGGTTAATGGTCATTAAGCCGTAAACGGTTTTTATTAAGCAAGATAGAGTATTCGTTGACATACTGAAAAATGAAAAATGGGGGAGAGGAAGACTTTGAACTGGATGGAATTCCCATTTGAAGGCACATAAAATGTACTAAATGGCTGAATATTTGGCATGCAATCAAACGACATCCCACATTTACAAATCGTATCAAAATTTACGCATATTTTTAACAACCGTAATATTATGAGCATATTTTAAATGCTTATGAATATAGTGCATTTCGAATGTGTACCGTAGATGTATCTTAAGTGGATAATGCTTCACATTATCTCAATAGTTATTAACCTACATGAAAATCGTGTTTCCACTGTGCTTCACACAATGTATTACATGGTGGAGTAGTTCGAGGGTGGTGGTTTGTTACGAGTTCATCTTCTTCTTCGCTCTCCATGGATCGGTGGCGATGTCGACGGAATCGTGTACAGTCACATAGGAAAATTCCACCTTGAAGAAGATTTGCTAACGATTTCCTACATCTTTATGAATTTCAGAAACTACAGATTTCCTCTAATACTAATAATTTAAGCGTCATAGTGTTGTCACTAACAAATGCTTAGTATGAGTAACAAACTTACTAAGAAAGAGGACCACGTAGAAGACAATGGGCATGATTAAGAGTAGCTTGACTTATTGCACAAACTGGAATGGAATGTGCGTTACGAAACGTTATCATAAACAAACAAGTGTTACGGTGGTGAACCTCGGGAGCAGTTAGTCATACTGGGATTACGTGGGGCGTGATAAGTGGGAAGACAGTGTGATTAAAGTTAAATATTGGCAATGCTTTAAGTTAAGGTGGACTTAGATACTGTAAATTACCGGAAAAAAAGTTTGGCTAGAGGGTGGGATAACCAACCATTTCGATGTATTAGGAACTATGTATCACATATAATTAATTATAAAATTAGGACTAATACGCTTATCTCCATAAAATTATTGTTTCAGCGTTATCAAGCTAAAAACATATACGACTATATCAGTGGGAAACCCTACAGTACAGACTGCTAAATACAAGAATTAACAATGTTTATAGTTTGAATTAACTCAAATAAGCAGAAATTAATTTGGAGTAGTTAATGAAAGATCTCTAAGCACCTGAACAAATATTAACCTGAAAATAATAGAAGACCAGAAATTCGCAAATATTATACTGTAATTTATGTATTATAATAAGTTTTGTTAGTGAGCTTATTATTAGATTCTCATACTAAGAATGCATGTAGGATTATAAACTAGATTAGTAGAAAGTCTAAAGTTTCAAAAAGAATATACAGATATTCCTCGTTATACAACACTGATATTTAAAATGTTGGACATTTTCATATCATGCCCGAATATTACGTCATTTTATTAGTAATTTTTGTATAACCACAGCTCCAACGAATATTTTAATCAATACGATGAATTACTGACGGAAAAATTAATATAATCATTTAATAACAAAACTAGTACAAAAGTTCTTCGGTGCAAATTTCGCAGGAAAGCTCATACTGATTCAAATTGGTACGCACTAGAAAACAATGCCACAAAATTATTGTAAAATGGACTGGATGTTATTTAAACTTTATCTCTCTCTCTCTCTCTTTCTCTCTCTCTCTATGTTTGTATCCCTTCTAGATCTTAACTCCTTAGAAAAATACTACTAGTGAACTATTCAAAGTATTTTAGCACTTTCTCTTCTTTGAACGATGAAATAGATAAAATATACGAGAGAAGGGACCACTTTGCAAGTATGTGTACTTGACAAATGATGACTGAAAGAGATTTATCAGGCTGCCAAAGAACCACCCTTGAAATAGACATTTTTCGCATTGTAGACAACCGATAAAGTGCCAGTGACTGAAAATCGAAATTTTCAATGCGATAAATGGGAAATATCCGCTACTCTTTGGATTTTGCCTTATCTATATATTTACAAAATGACGTTTTCTTTTATCGCATTGCTATGTAAGAAACAAATAAATTATTAGGCATCTTATGATAGAAGCAAACACTTAGATGAGGAATTTCATTTGTACTTTAGTAGTGGTGCTTATGATGGAGATTAAAACTACACTTCAAACTGTCAATTATCTTTAAATTTTGCAGCCAACTATGCAAGCGGAATTCTATTTTAAGCCTGTAATAGTCCACAAGTACATTTATAAATCATCAGGGATGATTAAAGCTAAAAAAATTCTTTAAAAAATATTGCTTTTCAGTGAAGCATGCAACTAGAATATCGCGAAACGAAAGAATGCAAAAAAAAATAGTAATTCTGCTTCACTGCATCTTCTCCATTTCTCTTCAAATTGTATTTTTGTGATAAATCCGAAGTACACAGTAGTCAATCAGTAATGCTAGTCATGAATACCATAAAACTATAATGAAAGAAATGGTATTTCATTAGTAGCCTATGCTACACTCATGTTTTTCCACGATATCAGACTAAAGTCAAGCTCAACAAAGTTTTGTTCTTATTTTTATCATGTCCACTTTTCTGAAACTGAGCATCCAGCACAACCAACAAAACTGTTGTAGATCAAGAAGTAAATAATAATTAACCGTTCACCAGTACGAAAAATAGTGTATAACTTTATTGGCTGAGAAATGCGACAACAAAATGCTTTTACGAAACATAATCTTTGTTAGTACCACCACTCTAAGTCTATCGAGAGCATTGGAGATACAGCTGGTAAAAAAGAACACGTTACAAAAACAAAACAAATTACTTATTATTTATATTTGGAATTATTTTTACCTAGAACCCCGCGCAACCGCTAACACTATATTTTCTTTCAAACTCCACTCAATTATTGACACATTGTAAAGTAAGTTAAATAGGCTTAGTGTTTCCAAATTACACTAAAAATTGATGAAAAATCTTTAGCATTGCTAAGCCAGTGCCTCAGTAAACCTCAGTGCTTCTCAAGAAGAAAGCAACTCAAATGATAACACTAATGTGATGATCAGCAAATATTAGGAAAAAATTAAATCAAACATCACAAAAAGTTAGGAAACAGTGATTGGTGGTGGATATTTATTTATAACTGGCATGCTGCTGGCTGATCTTTGGAGTCAGATAAAAATATATGCGGGGGGCGATAGCTCTCAAAAGTCTCCACAAGGTAATAAAGATGGGGTCGAAGTATGACCACAGTTATGTGTTTCAATATAGTATCAAAAGTGATTGTTACAATGACAATTACGACCATTAAACGAAAGCTCGAATTGCTCAGTTTTTGAACATTCTGAACTTCTAATCTCAGTGGTACTTCTTTTTGCAGTGAGCGAAAAATTGCTCCTAGGAAACCATGTAACACTTATTGGGACTATTTGAATATCAATTTCTTATTAAAGTAAATAGTTTCAAATATTCATATACTGTAGCACTTTTCTTAGCAGAAGCGTACATAACGGAGTTTGGAGAAACACGGTTTTTTTGACCTTCGGAGAAATGATACGAGCCAAACATGGCAGTTTGGTGGGCAAAATCGCTATTAAAACGATCGATTTGAAGGAGATAAGCCATGTAACAGCAAACTATGGTGAACTTGATCTGAAAGAAGTACCTAGAGGCCGTGAGTGAAAATATTGAAAATGAATATGATCATCAAAATCCATTAATCCGCCAAAGTTCAACATCTTCACATCTCAGTAACACTCCAGATATATAATTCTTTTGTAATCTGAACGCAAAATCAGGTCTTAAAAATCTATATTGTTTAACCTATGGTGTGGAACACTGCAGAACCATAATTTAATATATATAGAGGTGGTTTCCTTTTACCGTATTCTATGCGGTATTTACGATTTCTAAGTGCTATGGTGTAAATGAAATAAGGATTAATTTTGCTATTTGTTTAATGAAGTTGAGTAATCAAGACAAAACTATCATTGGAAACAAAATAAAAAATTAAATAAGAAACTACTTTATAGACGGTATTAAATAAACTACAGTAATATTAGACAAATAATACTAATTCTGTTCAATCGGTCATCTGAACCTAATTAACTTGCTTAAATACTTGGTCAGTTTTCTCATGGTCAAATTTATTTGTTTATATCATTAGTAGATGTGGCTAGAAAATTAGAAGTGTTGGAAACTTCTAACATCCTAAGTGATGGTAGGATCGAAGTGTGATGATAATGTCTAAATTGTACAAAATACAGTATATCGTTCACTATTTCTCGATGTCAATCGTTGTACACGTTTCTTATGTTAAATAGACCCACAATTCCATTTATTTTTTAGAAATGAGGGGTGATGAGTGTGTGACTAGGCAAGAATTGATCTCAAATAATGCAACTTTCAGCCACTGCACCGCCTTAGCGTATTCGCGTACAAGCAAACAGTTTTATGTCTTCTCGATAGTGTTGCATCGCTCATTATCTCCTGGAAATTACTGTGACTCCGTCATCGATTTCCTCTGGGAACCCATGTTTGGCACCAAATGGATGGGCGAAGTACGGGAAAAAAATCACGACAAATGTCGGTGGAAGAACGCTTATCAAGACTATAAATGAGGAAAACAATGTGTTCGAAAAGTTTATGATGAAACCCGAGTATAGAATTTATAGTGGAAAATTGTTCCAAAAGATTTAGGATTCATTATGTTTGGACCAATTAACCCTAAAATGATGAGATCGAATTTAATATAGGATAGTTAAAGTTCTAATCTATCTAAATTATCCTTGTAATTATCACTCATGTTGTTTTCTGCTAAGTTCCTGAAGTGTTGGGAGTTTTTGAACTCTAAATATAGGGAAAATAAGAGATGTAGTGACTGTATCCTACTCTTGCCAACAGGAATGTCCATCAAATTCAAGCAAATATCTGCATATTCTTCCAACGAGACATTTAGTTCCGCCGTTGGCATCTGCAGCAAACATCGATCTTTTCTTTTTAAATAAAACGTAACAATTGTCATCGCAAATCAAAAAACCAAACCTTTAACCCTCTAATAGTCTTTTCAAATTGTGGATTAAATTCTTGCATCAAGTTTTCGATATCAGGCATTGGACCTTTGTATTGCACTGATTGAGAAGGGCGAGATCGGTGCAACTCCTAAATGTAAAAAAAGTCAAGTCGAAATAATTAATAAATGTGAAAAACATTTTTAAAATATAGATAGGCGAACATAATAAGGCATAATAAATTATATGACCATACTTGAAAAAACAACCTTGATATTGGTTATCCAGTTCTGTATCTCATCTTTGTTTTTATCCGCCCTATCGAGTCGTTTTACTGGCGCATCTTCGTGCACAGTAACCTATAACTACTTTCACTTAATAAAGTAGAATTTTAATTGTTGTGAAAGGCTATCAAAACCTCTTTAGAAACATTTCTAAGTTGCATGTCGAGAATTGTAGGGTCGCTTTGTTTCACTGCCGGCTCGTCTAATTGCGTCAAACCGATATTGTCTTCTACCTGAACAAATACAGAAAAGTTGATGTCAGGTTAAAAGTTTATATTCTTAACAACTAATACTTACTAGTATCCTATTGTTATACTATAAGTCTAGTAATTAGTTAATAATTGTAATTTAATACGGCAATATATAAAATTGCCAAATAGAAATGGATAATATATAATAAAGAATACTAATAATAAAACCAGCGAGTAAATGAGGAAATAAAGAGAAAAAAGTAAAGAGACATAAATTGATATCAATGGAAAGTCAACGTTTGATCGATGAGAGTCGTCGTAACTGCTAAAGGTGGAATCCATTAGCAATATTTGCGTGACTTAACTATAGCGCGACTTGTGACTCTCATCCACCATAAATAGCCTATTGTATTTCTAATCTCATCAGCAGTTCAGATTAGCTCTGAAATTATGGAACTACTTCATATTAATGATCTTCATAGGCGATATTATCCTAACTAGTATTTCCACAAAAATTAGTATCTATATGAATTATTTTCATTTCATTTTAAAATACTTCTAAGAAAGATTCAGCACATCTCCATCATCCGTACATACTAACGGCTGTTTGTGTGACAGGAGATTCATAAACAGATTGTCCACATTTTTAACTCATTGATGATGCTACGAATTAAACGACACCAGAAATACAATTAAATTATTTAAATTCTCATTCTCCCATACCCACTTCGTCTGGTCTCGGTATCTTTATAAAGGCATCGATGTCTCCGATGGCAGGAATGTAATCCAAAATAAATGGTTTCAGAATTGGTTTTAACTCAATTTGTTCTGGCTGATAAGCCTCAATAAACGATAGCAGTTGAAGTTCCTCCGTTGTAAAGTCGTTTGGACTATCTATAAAACCATGGAAACGTTGGGGTATATAAATATAGGTAAGTTGCTTATACATAAGAAAAACTTTTAGCCATAAGTTACCACTGAGAAAATAAAAAATTACGAAGATACCGAGGGACCAATATAAATGGTGTACGTACCATCAAAATCATCATCACTTTCAGTATCTTCTTCTATGTGGCTAGACCGTCTGATCATTTGTTGGAAGGGCATGCTTACTTTAGCCATGATGAGTTCATTGATTGATCCATGCTGTTTTCCTAGAAATTTCATCGTCTGTTTCATACTGTCTTTCAATGATAGCAATTTGCCACCTTTCTTCGTGGATTAACACTATAGATAATTGCAAGCATATCATTAGATGTTTAAACATCCATTTTCTCACAACTACTTAAAAAAATACATTGTAGCTAAATTCTATAATCCTTATAGTTCTTCTTAGTTCAATTCCCAGCGTGAAATAACAAGTGATATATCGTCGTAACTAAAGCTGGAATTGCTTCAGATTGACCAGTTATGGGGAGAACAATAGTGGAAGTCTCCGTTGTGCAATGTCAATGTAGTAAATGTTTCTTCCCATTAGACACATTGGTTGGGGAGGCCTAATAATACACTTCTGTGACTGTGATCTTCTTTTACCACTAAAACTACAGACCGTCGATGTGCTGGGGTGATATGATCATCCAATGCCAATCATTTCTTCTTTAATAAATTTAACCGTCGCTTGACGTTTATACTAAACTCATGTGGCATGTCGTTAAAATAATTTGTAGGTGAAAAAATACGAAATATCCAAAATGAAATAAGTTACCGTTAGAATCCTAGGCAATATTTGCTTTTAACCTCTAGCATTTCAGAAACAGATTAAATAATGTTGTCTTATTGGAGAAGGAGCTAGCACTGGTAGATAAACTGATATTCGTCTATTTAGATAGTTCAGTGCCATTATCCCATATTTTTGAGTAATAGCATTATTATGTTCAATTTCCTTAAGATTTTGTGTTAACTAGGTGATTTCTGTTTCTTGTCTTTTTAGCTTCCCTTGTTTTTTAAACTTGAATAGCGGTATCCAAGTGCTGCAAAAAAATTGTATCTTTTTGTATACCTGTATCTTGCTGTTGTTGTATCTATTATATGCCGTAATTTTTTCTTACACTTATTAAACAGGAAACATGTTTTAATTATTCTTAAAGTAGATTTTCAATCACTTCATAGTTTTACTGATTACAATATTCTGCAAGAAATTATTTTGTTTATTATTAAGAAGAAACACTTAGATGAAACAGAAATTTATTTAGTTTGAAAAATTGGTATTTTTCTGGACCTTCAATTAGTTTCTACCACTTCTTTCAAAACTTACTATATCATCCTGACTACAGATTTTCAAATAAAATTCAACGAAAAAATGTATGTGAAGATCTCAGGATAAAATTACCTGAGTAATATAACACAGGATCACTAGAATAGTATGGGTCTTAACAATATATACTTTAAAGAGAAGCAAGTTTTGCTTATAAATTATAACATAAAACACCGAATAAAAATCGAGGCATCATTATAACGTACCTTCGTTTATCTGTTCCTCAGATTGTGCACTGCTGTATGCAGGTGGAGACATTGGGGGAATAGCGGGAGGGGCGGGAGAGTCTGTAGAACAAATTGTGAAAATATCATAGATGGACAATTTATAGTAACAAAATAGAGTTTAACTGACTTTTGGCCTCTTCATAAGCTGTATCAGTCTGATCGAGGGGATCTTCCAGATTCTGAAGCCCGTAAAAATAAGAATGAGTCTAGACTTTTATTTTCTTAGTATAAATTCAAGACTTTCCTCTGATGCTGGCCTTCTTCAAAGTCTAAGATATTTCTTTGAAACCTCATATACAATATTTTTAAAATATATTTTTCATTACTACTATACCTCTTTACCCTCACCCTAACTAGTTCGAGATCATGAGATCTAGAACTGTTCTCCTCACCGTAGGTGTGACCTGTAAATCGTACTGCCTTCACACCTGAAAAATACTTTTCTAAATTGCAATCTTCTCATATTCTAGCAATAATATAAATAGATAATGGACTATTTTTGAAACTAGTGGAAAAATATTAGCGAATATTAACTAACTTTGTGGTCGACTTAGTTCTGCCATATCTTCTTTATTTTTATTGTCTAAAACGTCTTCGAGCTGAGCTTCTCTTTTAAAAGGTATGTCGTCGTCTGACTCGTACTGTGGTGGCACGTCTACTTCTTGATGGTGGTAAATGCCCTAACATTTTAAAGATAGAAACCGAAGCTATTTTATATTCTGTAATGTTAGACATAAGCTATATTTATTTCACTGAGGTATTAGGTAAATATGCAGTGTTAGTAAAACAAAAGAATTATGTCATAATAATCCGATCCCGCCTACCTGATCCTCTTCCAATCCTCTAATCTGACTGGTCTCGTCCGCAGAAGAGTCGTCGCTGATCGGATCTCCTAGTCTTGAAAGCTGAGCCATTCCTGGATTCAGTCCAAACCACGCCCAGTTCCGGACCCGCTACCTATGAAGTGGCTGGAATATGGCTGCCACACAATCATATTGCGTGTAGCGTTGCCGGGGAAACAATGAGATATATATATCCTGCTTAAACTAGACTATGATAATATCCTGAATTGTCAATAGAATACATGATAAATAGAACAAGCCGAAGATCTTTGTGGATAATGACTAGATGATTTAAAGTTTTTTATTTTTTGCTTATCTATGTGGGTAAAAAAAATTAGTGAACATAAATCCACTCATTTAGGTATGTAGGCTCAGGACTATGGCATAAATATAGAAAGTCAATCAATGGCTTTGGAACAATCATGAAGGCGTAGAATGTTCACTTTGCTACAATAAAGTTAAGTTCTCTATAATAATTTAATCAAAAAAGGCCTCTTATTTCTTACTTACTATTTATATTTTGTTTTACAGGTAGTTATGTGGAAAAAAAGAACTTGGAGGTCAAATCCGGATTCTAACATGCAAAGGCGATTTTGACTCTCAGATACCTCTATGAATAGCTGCCACTGAAGACTCGCTATTCTAAATGATCCAAATTGATTGTTCTCTTTGTATTGTCTACTCATGCTCTTATGAAGTGTTCAGACGATGATATCTCGATAATAGTCCGAAATAGCGATAGTTGGATTTAACGGAAAAACAGTAGAAGGTGGATTAGTCACCTCTTTGCAGATAACGGTGTAATTTAGTCGCTCCTCTTCGAAAATATGTTGCTTCTCAAATGCCTGGTTAATTATTATATTTACCTGGACCCACTTGGAAGCTTTCAAAACCTTCAACCATCTATTACAGATATTAAGATATATGGTGATATTTGACAAAATATTAAATTTGGGAATATTAAACAATATACTAAAAATAAAATGAAAATATAGTGCTAAATAAGATAATTACAAAATTACGGTTAAAAGTAGACTTTAAATTGGCAAGTTGTTTAAAAAGCTAAGTGTTAAAAACCTTCGTACAAAGTTAATAATCACTCTACTCCAATTAGATCTGATAACAAGAAAATTTTCGGTGTGTCCATCTGTTCTGCTCTTGTAATGGCGCCATTCTTCCCTCACGACGTTTAATTCTCTTGAATTTTTTGGAACAAAACGATTGCCACCTGTACATTCTAATGCAGGACCATCTGAAAATAAATATCTTGTATGATTTACAAAAGGTTTCTAGTAATACTGCTGGAGACCACCGGTTTAATGACATCTGAGAGAAACGACGCAAAACCTAGTTAATTGATCACTTTTTAATACTCAATTAGTATTAAAGGAGTTTCGCTAGTAGAATGAACGTATGAATGGCAGTTATTTTGATGGATCCAGATGATTGTAGAGAACTTATGGGTAAAGCGTATAATTTGATTGAGAGCTCTCGAAATTCATAACTATTCACCTCAACATTTTTGTGCTCATGTATTGCCTTTTATACAAGCAGAAGTAAATGAATCAACCCTTTTATAAGGTTAATTATACAATTCTCTAAATCTATTAAGTACATAAAAATTTCGTAATGGTTAACCTTCAACATTTCACATGGAAGCGCTTATAATAAACAATTACCTTTATTGCATTCACTAAAGCTATTTATTCAACTAGACCACTGTTACCTAAATTATAAAGAAGATTGCCGCAAATAATGAAACCAATTCGCTTAAAATTTCAGAAATTCAACCAACAAATGCATTACATCGGATAGAGATTATCACTTGTATATTATTTGTACACACGCGAACAAATGAGGACGACTGACTTAATTCGCAGCATAAATATATTATATTATATATTGACTTAAAATATCTAAATGTTATAGATCTAGATCTTAACAACCTACCTCCACCGATAAAATACAATACTTGAAAACAAAAAGCTAACTCAATGACTTCTGCATTTTTCCGTGTATTCATAGGATCCCCCAAATGATCTTCGTAATACTTTCACTATAACTACGCAATTAGTACTAGATCACATCAACCAAAACGAGTTCTCTCATCTCCATCCCATGGTTGACGTCCATTAATTATACTTCAAGGGCTACCATATATATGCATATAAATATAACTAAATCAACTGAAAAGGTTATTATTTTATTTACATGAAACACAATAATGATTGCATATTTTTTCTACCTAATGCCTAACATACAAAAGAGATCAATTTTTTAACAAACACAGATAACATCTTATTATGAAATTAGTAGTATAGATTAATCATGCAGAAAAACTAACATTAGCGGAAAACTGTAATAAACAGCTCCAACAAAGAAGAAATTATACTATTGTCTCTCGATAATAATACAACCGTTATCTTTTGTCTTCAAGCCAAGAATGTTTTTTCTTCATCTCATCTTCATGTTCTTCTGATAGATCACTTTCTAGATTAAGATAGTTTCTGGCCTCTTCAACTGACATTCCCTGAAATTCAAATATTAGGATACTCCTTTATAGTGGAACCAATTGAAAAATGAATATAAAGGCAACACACTGTAATTAGTTCCGCAATATAGCTGGAGCCGGAATCAATTAGTGGCGCAATTCCCATGTAATTAGCAGCGTTCAGCATCTTGAACAGCTCCTCTTTTGGTAGTTTTTCAAAGAAAGTTCGCTCCCAATTTGCTAGGTTTTTGTCCTAATAAAATTTTTGTCTGAATTCATTGTAAGCCTGATCAACTAACTTATTAAAGACTTTTCAACTCATACATATCATCATATACCTCAAAGATAGTTTACCTTTCCGTCATACTTTTTATCATTATCGTGCTTGCTTTCTTTGGCGCTTAATGGAGCTTGAGATAATCCCTTGAACTTGCGTTGCATCCAATCAGATAAAATGAAAAGCATTACTGCGTGATAAAAGTAACTAGAAACTGAGGAAAAGCCCAGGTTATATCTAGATTCTTAAATTCTAATAGCTAAAACAAGACCAAAGCAAAGAACTAACCAACAAGTTTAAGTGTTGATCCCTGAACATTGAGGAGAGGTACAGGATCATTCGAGTCGTCACAATGAGTGGCTACTTCATTAACCAAAGAAGAAATAAAAGCCACTTTTCGCGGTAGAACACAAGTCACACCATCGGGGGTAGATAGAGTAATGTCAGACATAGCACTGAATAAAACATTCTTTCTACTTCATCAGAACAAGTTCATATTTCCTTCAAAAAATCCAAGGAAGATCCTCATGGTCTCAACACAAATAATATTTAACCATGAAAATAGATTTATTCTCCGTACTTTTCACAGCGTGCGACCTAAATGGACAAATATGCCCTCCATAATTCTCGGACTAAAATAAGTAAAACTATTTGAAATCTTAAAACATGCATAAAGCCTAAAAACCAGTATTCCACTAGGAGGTATGATTTGTATGTATTTACAAAAAACGATTGTACATGAATACTAATAACTTCAAATACGTGCATATTAAATATGAACTAAGCTCATAAAAGAAGAATAATAATGATTCCCACACAGTTAACTCACTAAAAAATCTATAATTCGGACTATAAGCCTCTATTCCGTCTATGACGAGTTTCAAAAAAGCTTTAAGCATAAAATTATGTATTAATACACTCCGATTGGCGTTAAACCAGCTTCTCATCTGCAGTTATAATTGTCTGTTTTGTCCAATCTGCAATATCACGCAGTGAGTCAGATGCTTCTTCTACTTCATTGTGGAAATTGAGCATAGCATGAAATCCATTTTCATAGTTCCGCAATTTAGTAGGAACACCAGCAGCCTTAAAGAAAATTATAGATAATAACACAGACCACTAAATATTGAAATCAACCTCCAATCTCTTCGCGTATAAAATCCCTTCATCTCGCAAAACATCAAACTCGCATGTCATAATGAACGCAGGTGGCAGACCAGAAAGATCCTAAATATCCTAAATATTTCCATTTTACCAAAGTCACTTTTAATTCAAAAACCTCTCTCATAAGTGGCGAGTAATCCGGATTAGTGATAAATGGTGCCATAAGACGTTGGGCTTCTTCAGAGTATTCAACTGTTTGCCGATCAGGTAATGTTTCATTTTTGTAATTCAAAGAAGAAAATGAATCATATGACAAAATCTGCAATAAATTTTGTGCAAAGGAAAATTCACTTTAAAAAAAAACTTACCTTATTCACCTTCTCCCTATGTTCTGGTGCAATATGCCCATTTACTAACGTATATTTAACAAGATGACCATATCTATCCATATCAATCCCGGCATAGAACATATAATAGTAAGCTACAGATTCCGGATCTAAAATAATACTCAGAAAACTACATACAGAATAACCAAAACAATTTATTTTAACTTGCCAACAAGTGCTAGTCCATGTAATCGTTTATGAAAATATCTATAAGAGACTGATTGTAGATCAGCAAGCTGAAGCAGAGGATACATAAGAACTTGGCCGAGAAGGTTAGGAGTTTTTTTCTCCAGCTGACGACGTTGGGTAATTACAGCAGCTAGATTACCACCAGCAGAATCACCCATTATAACAATCTTAAATTTTCATATGTACAACGTTTTACCCTAAACATATTTTCAGACTATTCTTACCTTTCTAGTATCAACACCATATTTTAACTCAGCATTTCGAAAGAAAAATTCCAATGCTCGTTCACAATCTTGAAGACCACCAGGAAAAGGAGTTTCAGGTGATAACCGGTATTCGACGGAAAACACGACACTACTGATCCTGTATGATAAGCCCAGTAATTTATTAAATTTATTAAAGAAGATAATATCAAAAATTTAACACACATTTTTGTTAGTCTCCTTGTTAGGGAGTCATAGATGTCAATATTGCCAAGTGCAAAACCTCCGCCATGGATAAACATAACAGCACCATTTGTGGATGCATTTTGCTTAGGGTAATACACCCTTACCTAAATTCCAAAAATGAGAGATGACCTTATGAACAAGAATAGTTATGGAAACAGACTTTGACTCCATTCCAGACAGTATCTTCAATATGTAGCTCGCTATCGCTATTCCACATAGGACCGATTAATCGTGACAAACTATTAAAAACCATCCGTGTCCACCATACCATATCACTTGCTTTTGAAAACAAGCGACTCTAAAGAACATAAGTATTAGCCGAATCTAACATGTCAAATATAAGTATGAAAAAAATTACCGGGTAGTAATAGGTGATCCTGAGTGTAGGTTCAATAATGTGCATGGTAAATCTATCAAGTGATTTCTTTGTAAATCCTTCAGGTAGAGGTCTATGCACAACGTACGCCAATAGACAAAAAGCAATAGATGAAGCAAGTAACCATCCAGAAATACTCACGCCGAAAAGGGATAGCTTCATCGTTGAAGATTAGTCTATAAAACAAAATTTCAGGACTACACTACCATTAAATAAAAACTGATGATACAATTATATAAAACCAGCCGATGGTGTTTATTGTACAACTGACTTGTAAACTATCTAAAGTGGGCATTAATTTATTGACACTAGTCAATATGAAGATAAGCACACAAGTTATCATACAGGGCAAAGAGTACAACTGATTTCTTTTTCTAACTATAAAAAACAAATGACTCACTTAATTTATCAAACAACGAATTGTGACTTTCTGATTAGCGTTTCTTTTTCGATTATGGTGGTCCACTCGTTTTAAACGATAGATGGATGCACCACGAAAACAAAAACGGTTGCTGAAATTAAAAGCTTAAGCTCTAAGCATTATAAATAAATAACAAGCAAAAGTACGTACAAAAGTCATAAATCTTAAGCTCAAACTTAATAAACAATAAACAAACCATTTTTTTTTGTTTGCATGTATCAGTAGAACACAAATACCACCAAAAAACTAATACCGTACTACTTAAGCATTATTTACATCATACTAAATAATATCTCCATAACTATATGGTATATAGTAATAAGCTAGAAATGAAAGAAAATGTGGCCTTGCCATCTTTAGGTTGAATATACAAATTTAACGAGACAGTATATAGAAAAATGTAACAATTCCTGATGATCATGAAATACATAACCGATAATAAATATGGTTGTATTATTCAATTTACACAATAATTAAGAAATCTATGCCATAGAAGAATACGGACACGATATGGAACTGAAGCTTGCACCAATTAATTGCTTTCGATGTTTTTCCCGCCCAATCAGTAGATCAAGAGTGTTGCGTTACTTGTTTAAAAAATATAAGAAGTTCATTGTTTCAATTAACCAACTGAGCATAATAAACTATGAAATCTAAGCAGAAACTAGTAAAGTCAATGTTGTATAATGTTTTTACGAAATTTGGTATTTCATAGGATAAACCACTACTAATACAATAAATTGTGAATAACAGTGTATATAAATTAAACCCTACTTTCACTTTACTACCACCGATTGTAAAGATAAAAACTAATTATACCGGAAAAGGATAAAATAAGCTGACTTAGGCCACTCATGAAATTCTTTGATCCAGAACAACTATACGACAAACTTGCTAACGGCAACACCCTTTGCCACAGTAAGATTTTCACCCCTTACTATAACTATTGTTAGCAAATTAAAGTGCGTCGGTATAATTGCAAAGGTCAAAAAATTGAAAAACTCCGAATACTGTTTACCGTTATAAACTGATGCAAATGAGAAATTACGTCTTAGTAAGATAGAATAATCGAAACCGCACTTCCATTACGTCAACATGAAAGATTCGGTACTCACTTTCGTCAATCTCAAATCGGACATAACAGATAAGATTAGATTATAATTTATCACTTTACGTCTACAACCGGAATTATGGGCACAGAATAAACATGACTCAATGTGAAAACTTAAAACAACTCGCAGTGAAATAGGCCTGAACTATCAACAGTACTTATTCACAGCTAAAAAAACAACGGTGTTCTATTAACAGAATTAAAGACCACGAGAACCCATAGAAATTTTATTACATCCTTCTTGTTAAGAGATCTACATTAGTATGACGATAACTGCTCTGATCCCTGGAATAAAAAATTTTCATTACCAATAACAGTTTACCTTATTACATGCCCTAAATAGAATAATAAGCAACCCAAACATTCTATGGTAAAATTATATATTTAAGGAGTCACTTGAGACAATCATCGTGCCGCTTATATTCCAGTACAGCATTGATAGGCAAATTCAAAACTCTACGAAGAGTGTCTCGAATACGATTAGTTACACCAGCATTATTTGCTGATCTATAATTAAGTTAACAATACCACGTTATTCATCAAATATCTATAACAGTCACAAAAAACAGTTATCAACTATAAATATGAACCTATTCCAAAGCGATACAATATCTTCCTGATTCCTAATCGAACAAACAGCACCACAAATCTCCTCTCCAACCAAAAACTGTTCGCCTACCATTGCCAATAATAGATTTTCCCATACACGAGAAGCCAAACCCTGGATAACAATATCTTCAACACATCAAAATATAAATAATCGTTGATTTAAAGAGTTATGTCTAGTGACATGTCCTCATTAAATCCAAATTTAAATATATGCTTAATAGTGTATTAACTAGAGTAACAGTAAATACTTATTTAACTAGTGACCAGAAATTGACTAATAACATTATATTATACTACTTTATTTTGTATAATTAAAACAAAAAATTTGGTAAAACGCAAAATACGGATAATAGCTACGTCTAAGAACAAAACCTTTTTAAGACGGAGAATCCATTTACCACCCTTTAGATTAGCAGAATCTTCCCATACAGGTTTGATGCCCTGTTTGAAGAAATGAATATCCACTTTTTCCCCGATGTCTAAATCTACTAGTATTGCTTAAAAACAACAAACCTAAAGCAATATCCAATAAAAACAACCCCAGATATCATTACCACATGGTCTTTTAAGGTGCCGGTACACGCTCCAGAATTGCTCAACGGAATTAACCGCGGCCACTGGTTGTACATATTGAGCATACTCTTCTGGATCAAATTTTCCTGTAGGTCTCACAAAGAAGGAATATACATAAGTAAATTCAAGTGGGTGCTCATTTGCTCCGCATGGTGTTTCTTTCTAAAAGTATATGATAGTAGTTCCCAGGATTTTACTTTTGCACTCTTCTTAGTAGTCTTCAATATAGTAAAAAGCATGAAATATAAACTAACCACAAACATTGGTACAACCTTAGAAACTGGAAGGCTATCTACTTCAAGTTGAACAGACGACATAATCGAATCCAATTTTGTAGTAATATTAGAACTGAAAATTGTATATCAACTCTGTTGATATGTTCACAACTCACTTATCCGAAAATAATGGTTTCTCATTCATTTATTTAATTGGCTAATCATTATTCGTAATTATTTTATAGTGATGAACTTAAAATATAGTCCCATTAAAATTAAAAATCGATTAAACAGAGACGATTATATTTGAAAATAAACAAATACTAATTAACTATTGGCAACTTTTTAGAATGCTTATAACGTCAAAGTCACCTACTGGTGAACGTTGATGAGAGTTACAATTTAAATTTTATTAAAATTTGGTAAACCAATACCATTAAAATTTACAATGAATTAAGAACTTAACAAAATAGTAGTTTGGTTGATAAATTATAATAAAAAACTGATGGTGTATTTGACTACAATTTATGTCAAACTAGACTGTGAATATTAAATATATTTTTTCCAATAAACGTTCAAGTTATTATCAATCTACTCAATCACCATCTTTTATTGGTTAATAACACCACGTCTAACAACCGCGCACTGATTGCACATTTCACCCACTGCTAATAGAATTTGTGAGTTATAAACTTTGAAAGTTTTTATTACTATTTATTAGATAATGTAAAAATAATAGGAAAAGATAAACAAATGTGACAGCTCTTCCTTTTTTTGATAGTATACAACTTAATTACTTCTTTGTTTGATTGTTTAGAAGATGAGTAACGTATTTATCATGCAATTATAGTTAGTTTATGTATGGTCTGCTTAGTATCTTAGCCCAGTTGCTGATTAAATTTCACTAATTATGGATCGAGACCAGCTTTTTTCTCAATTTAAACTAATTACAGGTAAGATTTTAACATTTAAAATTAAAATTAAATGTTAGGATAATCATAATATAATGTTTTTGTCATTATAATTTCTAAGCTTTATTATATATTTAATGTGTAATATAAGAAAATCTGTAGTAAATAGTACACAATAAGATAGGTATTGTTTTTAATATATTGGGACACAGAATAATTGTGAACATTATTCATAATTATTCAGGTTGTAAAAATAATACAGAAATTGGTCAATATTTGGAAGCATGTGATTTCGATTTGCCTATAGCTGTTGATTTATTCTTTGCGAAAGATGTAGCACCAAAGGAAAGTTCTTCAAAAGCTAATGGATTTCGGAATCGAAATTGTGCTATGTCTGGAGATAGTGGAACCCATTTGAAGTCTGCTGATGTGTAAGTTTTAAACTGCTTAATACAGTTATATTTATCTCATATATTAACAAGAATCTTTATATTGTATCTAAGATTTCATCTATTGAATCGATTAAATTATGGAGTTAAGGTGTATGGTTAGTGATGATGAAGACGACATAGCCATTTTGAATGGATCAAATAAAAACAGTTCTCTTACCGCACCACAAAAATCAAAGCCGTCAAGAGTTCTTACGCGCAATGCCCAGAGTAGTAATGGTCTCTCTGAAAACGGTGTTACATATGCTAATGCCGACGATGTACGGGCTCCTATACCCTCTACAAGAGGACCTATTGTTTACCATACTTATAGCCAACAGTACGGTCAGTTTCGCTATTATAATTACATATTCTTTTCGACATTATGATTATTTATAAATTATCTGTGATGATACTATCTAGACATTGCTTGTAGGAGCGACTAATGGTCAACCTCATTCAGTGTTTAATCAAGATGTTCTCGATTTTCGCCAAGAATCTGGTTGGTCTAGTTACTTGTCTTGCAATATTGAATAGGTAAACGTAGTATATCAAATGGATTCTCATATTTCTAATTCATTAACAAATAATAATGTTTTAGTGTTGAAAATGTTTTAGTGAATCAGGCACGTGCTTTACGTCGTGCACAGAATGGTCTCACAGCACGCATGGAACCTGAAATACTTCAGCCTGTTGGTCGCGTACTACATGATAATCAAATATTAGGGCAGCCAAATTCTCTACAATCGCTATTCCGACCGCCGGTTGATATTATGTTTGTCGGGAACTGGGAAGCGGTGGGAATTCTTTAGCATATTTTTATATTATGTAATACTCCTGAGGTTTGAGAGGATACTTTATTATAGGCTAAGGCGGTATCAACCAAAGAAGGCAAGTGGCTACTAGTAAATATACAAGATGTTCAGGAATTTTCTTGTCAAACTTTGAATAGAGATGTGCTAGCAAACAGTGGAGTCAAAGAACTTATTAGAACAAATTTTATTTTTTGGCAGGTGTGTTTACTATTTTGTGGATCATGGAGATATAACCAATTGGTAAAATATTCTGAGTAATTATATACTGAATATAATATTAAGTCCACAAATAATAAAATTATTCGTAAAATGTGCAATAGTAGATTTTGCACAATGCTGTCGACGGCGAACGATTGCGAAACTACTACAACATCCAGTCGTTCCCTGCTATGTTTATTGTGGATCCAAGAACTGGTGAACTCGTGACGTACATCACTCTAAAGCGTCAAGATGCTGTGACGTTTTGTGATCAATGTAATTATGAATATGATGTAAAGTATTTATTGTTTCGAATACTGTTATCTTTATTAATAAGCTAAATTTCAGTGACAACGTTTCTTGATCAATTTCCTGATTTTACTTCAAGGGACATGGCTCTTGCTGGAGATACTGGGCCAAATTTAGATGACATGCCTCAAGGGTTTGCATCTGAGGTATGTGGATTAGCTAATTCATAATTAGTGAATTTTTTAGAAAGATTTTAAAAAATTAAAAAAATTGTATTATTTGCGTATGTAGCCGGAGTGTAGCCGATCTATTAGTGGATACACCTCAATGGATGCTAGTTCAAGTTCTGTGCATAGAAAACGCAAACAATTTGGTTGTGAGAATCAAGAAAGTAAACGAGGGAGAATTGAGGGTAAGCTGACTACTAAATAAATGTTTTCATCAATTGAGTTTTCTAGTAGAATTAAAATCACTAGTATCTAATACAAATACGCAGTTGTTGCATAAGTCAAGTCGGAAATTAGAAGTATTTTACGTTACTATATTTTGAAGTTTGTGTACTTTTTTTACTGTGAATAGAATGTATAGTTACAGATATGCCAGATGTTGATGAGATGCTTAATAAAAATACAAAGACATTATCAGTTGTTGATAAGGATGAATGGATAAAAAAAGTATGTATTCTGTTTTCTTTCAGGAAGAAATCTAAATTGATATACATGACATTAAAGTTAAAATCTAATTTGTAAAATTAGTTATGTTTATTTTAATGACCTCAACGTTTTTAATCTAAAGATTAAGTAAGCACTACTATATAAGGCAGGTTATAAAATAAAAACATTTTATTTGTGGATACAGTTTTTCGTAATGGAAAATTTAAAATATGATTTATCTCACCGTTAAGTATCGTTATTTAGTTAATATATTTCAAAAGCAGATTTTTTATAGGTATCTCCGAGTGGAAACATTTGTCGGTTACGATTAAAATTTCCGGATGGTGGAAGGATTGATGATCTTGAGATAACTGATGAGAGCAAATTGGAGGTTATTTATTTTATTCCTGGGTGTTTAGAATCTTCTCTTTAAATGTTGTGTTATAGGTGCTGGAGCTGTATATAAGTGGTCAAGGTCTCTCCCCTCATGAGCATTCATTTATTCTTTCTTTTCCTCGTCGAGAATTTTCTGTAGAACATACTGATCGTTCTCTTAGAGAATTGGGATTTGCTCGTAATGAGTTGGTTCATGTTGAGCTAAAATGACTCCATATTAAATGTGCGAAATAGTTATGCCGGTTGTATAGATTTGTACTTTACAATGCGTATAATTTAATTCAGTGTTTTATTTCTATAAAAGTGTAATTTAAGTTAAAAGATTGCTTGTTTTTGAGTATTTATGTCGCGATTGTCATTTATTTATGTCCAGTATTAATTTTATTTTCCATACATTAATTACTGTTTTGGGGATAAGCGAGTAAATTTCAATGTATTTTGATTATGCTCATTTCATTACGACCTGTATTTCTTAGCAGGTAAAACTATTTGTTGTATTCATTTTGATCGAGGTTTATGGTTTTTATTTACAGAAGGAATAAATATTCATTTTTATGCAATTTTTCAGGAAGATCTCTTGTGGATGGGGGGATTGTAAGAAATGGACGTTTATCTAACGTCATCCGATGGGATCTGGCTTTTATGTGAACGGCTTCGTGCTGAGCGATTACTAGTCAATAGCGAAGTTAGTTCGGCTTATCTTTCCACTATTTCATGGTATTAGATTCCATTTATCATGATTATAGGTGGATTCCCTCCGAAATCTACTGGTAGATGTTGAGAATAAATTAATGAATCTTGGCCTACTATCATGGAACAATAAACAGCACCAGGTATCCATCTAATCTACTTTTTTAAGTCGTTTATTTTTTTATGCTACTATCATTTAGTTGCTACTTCAACGACTTGTTAGTTCACATGCTATTGTTTCCCCTGATACGGCTTGCAGTATAGCTTCACAACTTAATGCCGTTCAGGTGACGGAAGCGTATCGGTATGTGGTTGATTTCCTTCGTTAAAAATTGTTCTATATGAACAATTAAGAAGTAATTATAATTTTACCAGACGGCTGGGCCATCATCACTCAGCCATCAATAGAATTTTAACCGTTCTCCTAGGATCTCCCCGTACTACTGCAGAACTGCTTCATTCTGTGGATAGTATCCAGGTCAGAATACTTTGTATTTACTACAGTTTTTATCTTTAGTTATTTGGTTTTTAATGGGGAAGCATACTATGTAATTCCAAATATACGCACTTTTATAATAAATATTCGCTTGCAGGTTTATTGGTTTTCTTCCAATGTTTCTATATTCTTTCAGACAATATCTTCAGAGGATGCTACTCATTCTGTGTTTTCATTAGTATATGGAAATGGAGTGTTTCCTTCAGATGAAAAGAGCCTGCTTGATGTGAGGTGTTTAATTGATCTGAGATAAGAGTTTTGAGCATAGATAAATGGATGTATCTGATAGAAATATATGTAAGATAAAAGCTGTTTTTAGACACTTTCGCAACTAATCCGTGTTCAACTGATATCACATTCGGATCCTCGTCATGTTATTCGAAAGGGTACAGCCTCATTTCCTCGTCTTTACAAGTTGTTTAGCGAAGCTTTATACGCTGCTAAGGTAGTGTATTATTGTTGTTTCAGTAATAGTTTTTTTTAGAACATTAATAATAAGAATTCTCACAATCAAATTTATTTAGATTTTTTTAACCGCAGCACTGCACGACTCGGTTATGCTAGTATTGTGTCAGGATGAAATATTCCTCGATATTGACCCATCAAAGGTAATTCTTGTTACGATTTAGTTCAGTTCTATTTTACAATATTCAATGTTGTATATAAGTCACATCAAAGTGGCAGAGCATTAGCGCTTATATTCTTTTAGTATTGTTACTTCATCTCTCTAATTCCATGCTCTTCTACGCTTTCCGGCGGCCGAACGAGTTCGTAGATTTGGAGAAGATCCAACCAATCCGCAATACCATAAAAGAGTTGCGGCTCATCGGAAAATAATTGTTGAAAAACTTGTATTGCTTGCTCATAACTTCATTAAAGGTGTAGCATTTTGTCATACACTGAGCTAGGTTTTACTCTCAATTTTTCGAGAATTTTTATCCCAGGAATTTGTGACTCGCTATCCTGTTTCCCACCTGGTCTAATTTGGCTCGTGCAGCAGTTGCATTCTACTTTAGTTGAGATTAAGGGGCTAGATGCGGTGAGATACTTGATGAGGTGGATTGCTGAAAATCTATCTTTAATCAATAGATTCTCAAATTTGATATATAAATTTTGATGAATATTCACAGGCTACTTTAATCTGCACCGATCTTATTGTCACTAATCTGTTATGTCCGGCTATCGCTAATCCAGAACATGTTGGTGTAATCAGCGATACTCCAATAAGTCATATCGCTCGATTTAACTTGATGCAGATTGGACAGATTATTCAGGTTTTATTTTAAACAGTTTTTTCCGATCGTTCGTATTTGTTGGGAATATTATTTTATACTAATTATCAGACTCTTTCACTCAGCCACTATGAGAGCCCTCCACCACATTTCCAGGTGTTTACTAATCAGTTTAGAGAAGTAGGTGTATTTTCTGTAAATTTTATCTTGGAATAGTGAAAACTATATAATAAGTAAGGAATTAATTTTATTGTTATCTATAGAGTCCGATATGTGATTTGGTTCCTTCATTATTATCCCGTCCACTGAAATCCCTTGAGCATATTTTCCCTACGGTGCTTAGTGAATCAAACAAACCTCGTGAAATATTTCATCGAACTCATTTTATGGCTTCAGTAGTTGAAGTCAACACTCTGGTTAGTATGCTATTCACACATTAATTTACACATACTGTTTTTTAATGAAAGTAAACTGCATTTTTTTTTATTATAGGTGGCAATTCTTCATAGCGAGGCGACTTGTAATATTTCATGTGAGCGGATCAAGAATGAAATCAAGAGTCTATCACGTAGACTTCCTCTTTCCTTTTCTCCTAGTGGGAATAATGAGCGAGAAGTGGTGAAAAGTAATAATCCTTCCCCCAGCCATCAGCCAAGACAAAGCCGTTTGAGAAATTTTGCTGGAAAAGGTAAATTGTCAACCTTAAACTTTCATATTAATTTTTAGATTTCATGAATTTTATAGTGCATACTTCGTTCTCGCAGTCTCACCACTCTCCTTCTCGCTCATGCACTGAGTCACCCCAAAGGACATCTAGTCCGCAAACAATGCCTGCTGATTATTTTGATGTTATAGTTTTCCAGATAGAACAACAGCAGTAAGTTCGATAGATAATGACTTTATGGTTTAATTTTAAAAACATGTATATTATCATTATTTTATTTAAAAAATCATGTAATTTAGTGATCCACTTGGTCTCACTCCTGAGGACCAGTTCATGGAAAGTGTGAAGGGAAAAGAAACACCTAAAAAGCATATGATGAATGATGGAGCGGAGAAAAGGGCACGATTTGTTGATACTGAAAGCACAGGTTGGTTAGCTATTATCTTTCAAATATTAGTAGACTACATCGATACTGGTTAATATTGTGTTTATTTTATAATTCAGTTGGTTCTGCCGTCTCTGATCGTACTACAGACAATGCTTCAGACCTTGAGGAAGAAGCTGAACAACAAGAAGTAGGATCGATTTCGAGTAGTATGGAAGCTCCTCAAGAAGATAGGTTCGGATATTCATGGATAGAATAAAAGTTTCGTAATCATTATAACTGTTAATTCTAGAATGTTGCTACTGGATGAGGATGGAGCTTCGACTTTACCAGATAATGTATCAGATGTGGACGTTGGAGGGATGAGTGGACGCGGTTCCCCAAGCCTCAGTGGACGAGATTCTCCTATAAGTCAAGCACCAAGTCAAAGTAATAGAGAGACTGAAGGAACGGAACATGGTGAAAATGCTTTATAGTTTAATATTTCTATGCGTCTTTTATGTGGTTTTTGTTTTATAGAAGTTGCCGATTTGGGTGCAGTATCCACTACTGCAAGTGCCTCCGTAGATGTAGCACAACGAAATTTGCCAAGAGGCGTCCCAGTTGCAGTGCGTAAACAAAATGCTGAGGGATTGGAAGAAAAATTTGGGAAATTCACTGTGCCAACTTCTGATCAGAATCGATCATATCGTGAATACTCCAGTTTCATTCGTTTTCTATCGCTAACAAAGCTGCTAATTTTTATACGTTTTAGGTGATGATCAGCGTTCCCTGCTTTCTGATAGCTGGTCTACCAATGTGGTCCCTTCAGATGATGAAGGTCCAACCCCACCTGGCCCAGCTTTACAACTAATCCACCTTCCACCTGGTGACCAATCAGAAGTATCAGGAATTGCTCGCACTGGAAGAGTGGTGAATCGGTAGGATTTCAATGTTCCTTTTTCTTCTCAGTAAACTTAAAACCTTTAAAAAAAACGCTTTTAGTACGGGTTCTCTTGGTGGAGGTGGTGGTGGATTAGCATTTGAAGATCGTAGCGATACGTGGTCTTTAGATGCCATAGCCAGTGACTCAGAGGCAGATGGGGGACGGGAGAGGGAAAGACAAGTTAGTTTATAGACATTAGAAACCACAGTAATCTATGTATTCTATTTGTTCTGTTCTTTTTTAATGATAATATTGTTGTTCAGGTGCAAGATGTACAAGATGAAGTTCGTCAAAGAGACCAAGACGATGCTGAGTCGGGCAGGGTTGCCGAGAGGGTGATCATGTTATTTCATTACAGTAATTTTTCTGTAAATGTAAGGATTTTTCTCTTAAAAATTAAATTGTTTAGCTAATCCCGGTACCATACGTGAATGTGCAACCGCTCATAGATATTTCACCATCAGTAGATGTAGATAGAATAAGACGACAAAGTAGTGGTAGCTCGTTTTCTTATTCACGCAGTGAGGCCGACTCAGAAATTAGCAAGTCAGTCGACATTAAATTTAATATTATGAGACTTCTTACTACTCGTTGTAATTGCAGTTATTATAGTTTATATAGGGATCCGAGAGAAGACAGGGATAGAGGCGGACCAACTTCTCCATTATTGCCTGTTAAACTTCTTGTTAGTAAGCTGTTTCATGTAAAATAACTGTAACTCTTTAGGATCATCCTGAATCATTATAAATACGTTTTTTTTAAAGAGTTTATTTTAAAAGTAAAAGTTCCGACTCTTAATTCCCATTGCTACATTTCTTTATTTTAATTGTTAATGAGAAATTATTATTTGGCTTTAAGTTTGTTGAAACAACGAACATACTGACGAAGTACTTCACAGGTCCACAAATCACTTGATCAACCTGGGCCATCTGATATGTTATCCATGGGCCCTCACCGTTTTATTAATGGCGGTGGTGTTTGTATTCCTGATTCTCCTAGAGGACTTGGAGAGCGATCCGGTACTATTATACACACTGCTCCAGCAGTGCCTCCTCGAAAGAAGTTTACCATAATTCAACAAGGTTTACAGAAAGTTGGAGATAAAGTTCGCAAAGGTTGTTTTTGTACTTATTTCAACAGCGAATTCCTTTATGAGAAATTTCTAGAGAATTTTATTTTCTCTTAATATCATATTCACTTATTAATCTATTTTTCCAGGAATGACTAACTCATCATTACGTCAAATTCCTCACTCTTCGACTCTGTCTGATCTGTTAGGTGAATGGAACGGAAAGAAAGATGAAACCCAACCTCGGCTACCTGAGAGTCAGAGTGAAAATAGGATCGCAGGTTATGAGTACATATGTCTAGTACTAATTAGAATAAGAATTTAGAGTCCATATTGTTTTAGATATGGATCAACGTTCAGCAGATGATATCCTTGCCAAATATCAGCGATCTTCAGTTGTTAATTCTGATTTAATGATTCCACCTCTCGAAATGGCCCCACCGGTTCCTGCTGAAGAATATGTCGAGCAATCACCATACTACTCTTCTGATAATCTTACACAGTGCAGGTAAATGCTTGTAGGTCTTATTAATAATTCCTCTATTTTTGGTACTAGATTATATGACATTTTCGTTAAATTTAGGGCTTTTCTTGATGCAAAACGCAAACTTCGACTAGTGTTGGGCAGTGTGGGGAGTTTGCCCACGATTCCTGTTTCGGATATCGAAAGGTTAGCGGTAGACTTCTATAATATATCACTTAAAAAGTGTGCGGATCTGTTTAGGATAATTTTAATTAGTTTTAACATTTTAAAAAATAGTGCATGACCAAAAATTAGTAATATGATGATTTATTTTTAAAAATTGACTTTTGACCATAACATCTATGATTAGTTAAGCTGTAATCTCTTATTACATTTTAAATATCACATTTATAATACATATGAACGGATGTTTAAATTTGCCTAAACTAGTGTTGTGTGATGTTAATTTGTTTTTAGAATGGCTAAACCTGACTCTGAACGTGATCAGTTAGTACAGCTTTTGCGTACTCTTTTGGCTGAAGCAATCAATGGCCGTCAACAGGTTCTAAGTGCTCATATTAGGGAAGTGATACGCTGTTTGCAAGTATTTGACAGTAAAGGGTTAGTTATTTAATCTTCCTACTTTTTTCCTTATTTACTGAAAGTATTTTACTATTTTAGGATTCGTAAACTACTGCGTACCCTGCGCGAAGAGCACCGACGGCGTACTTCTTACGTTCTTTATCTCCAACAGTCTCGTCTTACACTATTAAGGCTTATAAGCTACATTGATAAACTGACTATCCGAATTCAGAGGTATGAAACTTTTCGTAGATATTTTAATTTATATAACTATTATTAATTTTAGAGAAAAGTCTATAGCTGAGGAGTGCCTTGTGGAATTATTGGTACGATTCTATTTAGAAAATAAAGACCAACAAATGACAAAATTCCTGCAAGAATTTGCCGTACTTAATGCTCAGGTACTTTTCAAAAAAAATCTTTGAAAAGTAGCATTGTTTATTAAAGCATTTACATTATTTTTATCATTAGGATGAAAAAACGGATTCTCTGTCACGCACACTAGTAGCCATGTATTCTCGTCTTTCGGCGTCAAATATGTGGCGAGATGCCCCTGACTCAATGGTGTCATATGCAAAAAAAACGCTTGAAAGGGTTATGATGGCACGTATACATGTTACAGCTTTCTATCCTAATCTTGATGCTGATAGACATAGGGATGAGTGAGTTATTTTGCCTTAATAATTAACAATATTACATGGATGTTAAAGTTTATACTTTAGGCTGCTCTTCAAGTCTTTGTCACGATTATCACGTTCCATGACCCCAGATCATTCTGTGTTACGAATTCCTTCTGTTAGCTTCTTATTTTATTTCGAAGATATGACTAATATTATAGTTCTCGAGAACAATATTGTCTAAGAAGTAGAGGAATTTAGGTACTACACGGTGAAGCTCCATGGCCATCTGCTCAAGCCGAAATTAATGTAATCAATGCATATAAATCTGCAAGGGATAAGTTAGCATGTGTCGTTCGGTCAGTTATTTTATTTTCAACTTCTATAGCTTTCGTTTTATGTCGATGTAACTGTATATAAGGAAATTAAGCGTTTAATTATTGTCTGTTTATGTTTAACCTTACATATATTTTGTAGGATAATAATACTGAATTACAGTTGCTGTGAAACCATTAGTAATCTAGTATCTTTGGCTCCTGGTATGGGTGCAGCTGCTGCTGATGACATTACTCCTGTATTAGTATATGTTTTAATTCAGGTGGTTTATCCTTTCACATTTTGTTAATATGATGTTAATAATTAGTTAACAATATTTTGGTTTCACGAAATATGACTCATTTGCATCTTCGTCATCGTATTTGTATTATGCTTTTAGGCTAATCCTCCGGCTTTGTTATCGAACGTGCAATACGTGCAAGGGTTTGGTAGTTCGTTGTTATATGGTGCCGAAGGATATTGGTGGACGCAATTCACAGCAGCAATCGAGTTCATTAAAACGCTTCTTTGATAGCTTATTAGTTACCGTTTGTAATTAATTTTCCAGTTTTATTTATTTTTCAGACATTTAACTATATATTTTATCATTACACCATTGGATTCGAAATTGTATCACTTCCGTTTGAGTTTCCATTGAAAATACTTGTACTGAAATTTAGCCAAGTCCGTTTTGCACTACAGTACGTCATTTCAGCATTTTATGATTGTAAAAGCATAGTAATAATATCCCACTTATATATGGTCATGAATTCCAACTACATTTTAGGAATAATAACAATATAATTTTGCTTGGTTGAAATGTGTTTTTTCACCTATAGCTTAGAATATTTGTATAGATTGTATTAGTACAATTTTTATATCAGCATACACTTGAATTGTTAATGGATAATAAGAATATTTACTTGTTCGTTTTTCTCCCTATAATCTGGAACAGAGTGTGTTCTTTTCATTTATTTCGGAGATATTTTTTGATATTATTTAGAGTGTGTAGCATGCAACCGAATATTGTTAGGGCCGAAAGCTCTCTAATGTAAAATGAAGGTCATTTAGTTGCCTTTGAACAGTGGACAAAATTCTATAGGGAATGGGATTCATGGATAAATTGGGTATACAACGTTTACAATTTAAGTTCAAAATAATTTCATTGCGTTAATTTTTAATGCGTGGTTTTTATGGTGGGTCTTTTATAGTGAGTAATAGTTTGGCACTGTTTTCGTATATAATTAAATGTATTGAAGAAGTAAAAACTGCAGTTGAGAGGAGTTCGATTTCAGAATATCTGGTTGCCCAGTGGAGTCAGTGAACAATCGGAATTCACTTAAGATTGATAGTCAACAATATCATCTTGTTATCATGGATGTTCATCCTTCTGAAATGGAGCTAGGCAGTACATCAAAAATTGCAAAAACCCATGAACAATGTATTGGAGAGGAAATTGGATATGAAGCTGAGCAGACTTATAAAGAGAGATCAAAGTATGTTGAACAGATATTTGGTAAAGGGAAGTTAGAATGCGTGAAAGAGTGTAATCACACATCAGCTTCGTTCGTTGCACAGAAGCTCACTTCTAGAAATCTTCAATGTTCTCAAGATTCTTTATTTATTTCTTCACGTGCAGATGCGGAACGTCGATACCCAGATCGAATTTCTACGAATTTTAACAGCACGAATCGTTGTATTACGTGTATTGCTCAAAGTAAACCTACCAAATCGGTATCAGGGAGCACAATTTCACTTAATTTTAACCCAGGAGTCATTAAATCCTCAGAAGCAGTCTTCTCTGATAGTGAAAAAACCCATTTAGCATTGCATCAGTCTGCTACTCTATCTTCTTCTCACTCTACTGAGTTCAGTCATATCATTACTTTTAAAACTAGGATGTCTGATGCTGAGAAGTTCCGTCATTTAAATTTTATTGGGGATTCAAAATTACCTAGTCTACTTGCAATATCACCTGGCTTAGTTACACCCATGCTCGGTGAACTGCGTGAAGGCATCAACAATGTCAATATTTCGAAGCGAAACCATCAATGTAGAAATTTAAATATAGAACTTCCTTTAGTTAGGCAGCCATATATAGCAGATAATATTTCTACTGTATCTGAGAATGTTACAAATAAGCCTTCCACAGAATGTACTTCATCTAAATGTTGGAAGGAGTTTAATTTGTTTTCTAAGTATATATCCTTAGACCAAGAATATCCTCAAATTTTATTAATAACTGAACCCATATTAACATTTCAAGAACTGATACAACAAGAAGCTGCAGCAGAGTACGGAACAAATGAACTCAAAAATTTACAAATTCAAAATGATAGAGTTAAAAATGTTCACCAACCCATTCCTATGTTCGTAAAAGGAAATGACATTTTGTTAAAGAAATATTTGGACCAAAAACTAAAAGGTTCGTAATTAACATTTTACTTAACCATTACCGCCTTACCTTTTAAAATCACCTGAATATTTGACTCTTATTGGTATTTGAGAGCTTTCGGTTGTTTGCACATATTGGTATGCTTATGTAATCTTTATTTCATACCACAATAGGCAAAGGCTTGGACCGGAAATCACATAATTTAATGGCTTCTGGAGAAGATGGGTGTTCCGGACAGCTAGAGGATTCAAGTCAATACTTCGCTGTGAACTCATTACGCACCTGGAATCCAGCGTTGTATCAACCAAATGATAATTATATCAAGATGCGTGACTTGACAAAAGAAATGAGGAAAGGACTGAGCATTGAGATATTCAATAAGTTAGTTTTATTATTCCACATAATACCTCAGTTTGTATATGATATTTAATTATCATTTTCTTTGCATTTATTCTTTTAATGTAAAAAAAATGTCATAATATATGAATAGCTTTTAATTATTAAAACTGGAAAATAGTGAAAAAAAAGTCTGAATGTGTTTGAAAAACAATAATTTATATTTTTACGAAATCACTAACTGCTCTCGAATGAAGTTGGCTTTTAAAACACTATTTTTAAAAGTATTTTTATCGTCATTTTATTGTTTTGAAGTTTTTTTTTAGGTATCACGATATTCTAAAAGCATATCTTTGCGGATATCTTACCATAAGTGATTGTGATCGACAAGCGATGGAGTTGTTACCCGGAAATATGCATGATTTACATAGCCAGTTGTTCCTGTTACTTACCAGCACATGCTTTATTGTTAGGTTTTTTTCCTATTTTATGGTTTGTTTATTTGTATTTCACCTACCGTATAAATTTTTAGGAAGATGTGAAGCCTCTCAAAAGAGCAACTCAAGATTATGATTCAAGGAAGAAAATAGTATGTATTAAATTATGTTTACTTTCTACATTTTTCAAATAAAATGAATTTTAGTCTCAATATCTACCGGATATTTCAACTATCAATGCACGTATTGTTCATCATTCTCTTCTTATGGATTGGACAACACCTGATAAGAACGCTGGTGAATTAATTAATGCTTCATTAAGAGTAAGTTTTCAGCTGAATTTTCGAATAATTATAGATTAACGCATTTTCCTATTTACCTTGGTGAATATATGATCGTTCTGACGTATTTAACAACAACTAGGACAAAACTAGGGATAAACTAGGCTTAATTTGTATTGTATATTAATTTATTGGTTTTAGACTATACTAAAAGATCGTATTGAGGCAGCTATTCGTATTAAAAAAACTCACGGTATCAGCGATATTGGTTTCTTAAAATACTTTGGACAAAAGCGGAAGCCGTAAGTTATTAAAATCATAAATTCTATAACTTTTGAAAAGCATTTTCTAATGTATATGAAGTAGTTTAGACAGTACTAGGCAAGAAAAAATTGATCTGCAGATTGAATAGAATTTTTATCTAACATATCATCATTATTTCAACGTATGAATTTGCTATTAAGAATTATTACTATTCTGGTGGATTACTATCATTTAAGTCTGTGGTATAATCGTACAAAATTCCTGAACAACATTTTCAGCTAAGTGGTTTAGGTAACGACCATTATGCCTAAAAGTGGATTCATTGTAAACCTCAAAAAGTGTAAAACAAAGCGCTAAGTTACAACAGTTGAAGTAGAAATACACGACTACCACGGTGTCTCCTCCTGTAAATTCTGTAATTTGCTATTTGAATTTTTTTAGTAACCTATATGATGTTCTGCTGAATATTAATGAATTTTTTAGAATATAGAAAATTGATTTCCAACACTGAACGCTTTGTAGACAAATTTATCTGAAATATTTGTATAGAATAAAATTGGCGTAAATTTTGAAAAAGATTGTTGAACTACTGAATTTTGTGCAATGGCAATAATTTTTTTGAGTTCGACAATTTGGAAAACTTAGGTTTTAAAGTTTTATACATATTTTTGGCAGATACTTTACATATTATAAAGTATTATTTCAGTAATGTTCCACATGAATTGGCTACGATACAAGCCTCTTGCCCCACTATTATTACAACTAGAGATATTCTAGATTCTCTTGAGGTAAATTCATAATTACTTTACGGTATATTATCGTTGGTTTCCCTTTTTTTCGTTATTCTAAAGATTTAACATTTTCTAGATGCCAGAACATATGGGATTTACTAGTACTAAAACACTATTAGAGTTTCGGTCACATAAGAAGCTACATCTAAAGATGCGAGAACATGTCAATTTGCTACGATTAAAAGGAAATAAGGGGAAGGAAACTACATCATTGTCAGGGTGCAGATCTAAATTTAATGATTTAATGACTGATGCAACGGGTACAATGTAAGATCTAATATAATGTGATCTTGTAATGTCTTTATTCCAAGGTTTAATTGATTTTAGCTGTAATTTATTCGTATTACTTTTCAAATTACAGTTTTATATCTTACCTTGAAAATGAAACCAAAAGTGTATTTTTTTGTATTTTACTTATTTTAATATTCGTTTTAAACTTGTAGGACTTGATCTGTTAAAAAATATCTCAATAACTATTTATATCATTGTATACGTTATATTCTAGGTATAAGTGCTTCATATAATGTAATCGTTTGGTTACAAAACTCTCATGCGATCAATTCATAGTAGTTTTAAGAAGCCTTGGATGGATTCTTAGGTATAATATGAAATGTGTATTAATAGAGAATTTCGTTAAAAGAATGACTATTAAACAATTTCACTTAATCGACGTGGTTATAAACCTAACACTTAAATGTAAAGAAGAAGTAATTTGGCAAACTACGTAAATATATAAATCGCCTTTTTTCTGATAGGACGGTTACTTTGAACAATTTGTTTCTTCATACTACGTGATATCAATATGCTCACAAAATGTCTAACTTGAAGCTATGTCAACAATTACTTTGCTGCAGGCAAAGGAAGGGCTTGGAATGGGGGCTCGTTTTGACTAATAGATCTATTAACTTGTCACTAGATAAGAATGCTCATTATCAAGTAGATTGCTTCTGAATATGGTAGCCACATCAAAGTCTCCAGTCTAGTTTTTTCGAATGTTAAGAAAGTATGTTGCTCAAATTTTATGTTCATCCGCTTTATCGTTCCTTTTTCTTTTTCTATAGATATCGTGCTTTCAGAGATATATACATTAAATTATAAAATGCATTATTTAGAGATATATGCACCATTTGAGCAATGTATCAAAAGCTGTTTGTCTGTCCTCAAAAGTAACACTCCAAAGCATAATTAGCATATCTATAATCTATTACCCCACGCCTCAGATTTGCTATTGAGTAGGAATGTTATGGTCTTATAACTGTCTCTTATTGATTTTATTCCTGCTTAAAATTCTGCGTATTTTCGGCTATAAGCCTGAGAAATTCGAAGATTTCAAAGTTTTTTTCTCATCTAGTGAATACGCCTTCCCGTAGGTTGTGAACTACTGGTCTAACTCGTAATCGACAATGTAATATATAAAATGTTTACGAAAATAGCGTCGGGAAAACCAATTAATTGATATTTGCTTATTTGTTCTTCCTATAATATTATTTCTGATAGTTAATAATGTTTCATTTAATCTTTCTGTCTGGTTTGAAAGTTGCATATAATCTTCATCCTCTCATATATATATATTCCCTGTTAAATTAATTTCATGTTTTATGGTTTTGTTTACAAAATTCCAGACTACTTTGTTATGGGAAAACTAGCTGGAATTAAAATGTAGAGTACGGTTGTTTATATGAAATTATTATTTCGCTGCAACTTTTAGTCAAAATCCTACTTATTCCTATTTAGTTATTTACTATTCGGTAGTTCATGGACGCTCTCCATTCTCGGGTCAATTGCGCAAATGCATACTCTTCCTCCACTTCTCCACTTCGAAAGACGCTTTACTCACACCCAAATGTTGCTGATATGGCCTTAGTTGCAGTCAGCTGGGCCTTCCTTGTTCTCACATTCCCACTTTCGCTTTTTTTCTGCATAAAAATTGTTACTGAGTATAAAAGGATGGTAGGTTTAAATTTTTATGAACATTCTTACTAATGTGAATTATTTTATTAAATCATAAAATTCTATTTTGTATTAGGTTGTGTTTCGCCTTGGCAAAATTTGGAACTCGCAACCGATTGGTCCAGGAGTAGTGCTACTACTTCCCTTTATTGATGAGCATAAAACCATTGATTTGAGGCTAGTCTTTAAAATTAAATTTATAATGTATATAGTAACATTTATCAAAATGTGCGACATAAAATTATCTGTAACTAATATTTGCAGTATCATAAAATAGTTCTTTAGTTAAATTAAATAAAGATCTGTTGACAGTTTCTACTTATAGGACTATGTCATACGATGTTCCAACACAGGAAATGTTGACAAGAGATAGTGTTACAGTATCTGTGGATGCTGCAGTATACTATAGAACTAGGTGAGTATAAATGAATTAGCTTCGTATTTGAACTATTGTAAACGTATACATTAATAATATTAATTGAATATCAGGCCATAGATTTCGACCACGCTACCTAGTCGCTCTAATTAAATGAATTTTCAATTTTACTACTTACCTAGATTTCTGCTCATGGAGGGTGAAAAAGTAGGGAGGGGAAACTGAAGAGTTACCTTCATTGCCCAAAGAGCGATCCGTGTTCTCCCTTCAAGTGATCCAATCGCGTGTCTTTCTGCCGTGAATGATGCACACCACTCTACACGCCAGCTAGCTCAGACAACTTTGAGGAACGTTCTGGGGACTCGCACGCTGGAGGAGATTATGAGTGATAGGGAGGGGATTGCAGCACAAGCAAAACAAATACTCGATACCGGTAGAGTACATTTAGTACAATTTTGAACTTATGGAAGATATTATTATTATATAACTAAGATTATATTTTCGAACTAAGAGTATAAGAACTCCTATATTTTTCAAAAAGTTGATTTCGATTTGTTTTAAATAATGAAATTGCGTGGTTATTTGTGAAACGGAGAAAAATAATTGGAATGTTATCTAGGTCGCCAAATCTACAATCACATTTTTGAACAGCACTCTTTCTTTCGCCTGTAAATTGCCTTATTTTTATTTCATTTCTTCCAAAAATATCGTATCAAGGCTAAATGTTTCAAATCGGTTATAAGTTAGTTCATAGCCTCATAAGTTTCTTTTCAAATAATTGAACACCTCACCTATATTTCAAAATAAAATAACATATAAAGATTAATTAATAATGACTATATACACTAACGAAAAAAAGTTCTAGGACTTGTTACGTACCTAGAAATTATGAGTATACGTCATGAATTTAACGATGTTACAACCACATTTTCATACCTTTAAATATCCATGATAACAATAAGTGTATTCTTTATTAAGCTACGACGTTATGGGGCATTCATGTGGAGCGGGTTGAGATTAAGGACATTCGTTTACCACGCGAACTGTGCCGGGCGATGGCTGCAGAGGCGGAAGCAGTTAGAGAATCTGATGCTAAAGTCGTGAGCGCACTAGGGGAACTTAATGTAAGCTATATAACCTGGTATAGCTAGAATCTACAACAAATAAAATACCTATTATGCTCGATGCTCTTGTACCAAATTATATATTTTTCGGCTTCATTGGCTCTACGTCGAGCGGCAGATGAATTAGCAGCTTGTCCTACTGCACTTCAACTTAGGTACATATTTTTTGGCATTTTAAAATGTCCTTTTAGCATTAGACTAGACAATAATGGTTAGTTTATTAGATATAATTTCTATAATTTTCAGCGATTAAACAAAAGGGCAATAGAAAATATATCATCACTTCTAAATATGTGCCATATAAATTTGTTTTCAAATGATATTTACACTTCAGATACATACAGTCGCTTGTGAAAATTTCTGCCTACGACAATCACACGATAGTGGTTCCTATTCCCATGGAGGTTATCAGAAGTCTTATGGATAAAATGAAAAATGCGAAGAATGCACAATGACTAAAAACGTAGTACTGAATATTAGAAATTCACTTACATAATTGCAATTTGGTCCAGGGAAGCATAAGAATTAAGTTTATAAACAAGTTATGTAAATTATTCAATACTGTAGACATTTTCGATAACCTGGTAAATAAAGTATTGGAAGGAGTTTAACTAAGTTAGCAAGAGTAACACAGAAAAAGTATTCATATTATAGATATTAGTGTCTACAAAACTGTATAAATATTGGTTATAATTATCATACTCCTATTAAGAACTGCATAAGATTACAGATTGCAACTCTTTACAGCAACATTTATTTTTACTGTACTATATTGATGTCGCTGTATTAGCTCACTAATTTTAAAATAGTACCTGTATTGATCCCTTATTTCTTTGCTCATTACAGAACCACATAAATAAAACATTTCAAATCCAGTTATTAAAGATATTTGTTTTTTAACAATAATATTGGCTAGTTATTCAACCTAATGTGAGCGGCACTAAGAAATTTAACAACATGGTATAGGTGAATGTACTTAGCATCCCAGATTAATTCCATGTATTCCTGTTATTATCACTTCAACGTTTAAGTGCTACATATATACTGAATATTACTCCATTAATATATTTGTTATTATGTATTAAATAGTTTACTACCTATATCGTAAATATTTTTCGACATGTACTGGCATGTTTGTGACGAAAGCGCTTTGTAAAACATCAAGAGAAATTGAAAACATCGTCTATCACCTCTAGATCTACCGCGCATGCTTTGATATACCCTTATTTCCATCGTTGTTCTAGCTAATATTTCAAATTACAATTACGCAGATTTATATACATTGCATCATATTAAATAGGTAAGCATTTTAGCGGACGCTCTTTTACTTAATATAAATTGCATTTAAATTAAAATAAATTATTATTACCATATGTCTTATGGTACCACTTACAGAAATATTTGCGTAATTCTCGTAGTCTTCGATACTGCTTACTGCTGTAAATGTTAATTTCAACAATAAGCCTTTGATAAATATATATAGGATTTCTCAATTATTTTATACAACTTTATGAATCTCCAAGATATATGAATTTCCGGAACATTGTAACTAAGCATTTCATGTTATATACGACGTAGATCACTGCGGTTGTGTGCGGAAATTTAAAGGACTAGCATAATTTGTTTTCATCGTTTCTCCCTTTATCTCGTCCTCACTACCTGGCATTGCTCCAAAATATTAAAGCCTTGATAAATTCTTATGTGGAACGTTTGGAATTTCCATGTTTCCTATGGTACTAAATGTATAGCAGAAATATCAGTTGGTAGTTATTACATACTTATCTCCTTTTTAGCTTTTTGCTACTAAGTGGTTTTGTTTTATTTAAAGAATTTTTCAAAGTAGCCTTTAATTCCTTGGACATGTAAATGTATTTTTGATGCAAAGATCAAGAATTCAGATTAGTTTTAGTGTGTTACTATGTTTATCTTTTTTCTGGGTATCTCAGTTTGTTTTCAAGTCCCGAAACTTATGAATGCATAGTTAATCAGTGTAATGAGAGATGGTTTTAATTTTACTTCATTATTTTGCTCTCATATTTGAAGGAAATATTCATTTGTAGTACCAAAAATCTGCATGACCTGAATTGTTAATAGTTTGGTAGAATTTTTAAGATATATCTATACTTTTACTCTAGGTATTTATTCAGCCTGTGAAATTTCGAGAAAATTTCAGTCATGGAAAGTTTAGCTGCAATAGGTGTTGGTCTTGTTGCTGTAGAGGAAGAGGAGGACTATTATACAAATGATATACCAGATATTCAAGTTGGTCATACGTACCCTGCTGGTTTTTTTCTTTTTGTTTCATTATGTGATCTAACATCAAGAATTTTAAAAATTACTTTGGGTACTTATTTGACTATTTCGGTTAATTTTCTAGGAATTAATAATGTATATTTAAGCGTATGTCCAAAAAGAACAATATTCTACCTCTTTGGGGAAATCAAACAACAATGAATCTTAATGGTCTCGTTTTGGAGAATGTTCGGGAAAGCTACTATTACAAGAATCATCTAGTAGAAATTGATAATTGTCAACAGCTTCTCGATGAGATATTTTATAAGGTTTTGTTTTATTTCTATTTGATTTTCTTGTCTTTTTCGAGCTTTAAATCTTTGGATTATTCTGTACAGGTCAAACACTTAGAGCCTTGGGAGAAAGGCACGCGTAAAGTACAAGGAATGACTGGGATGTGTGGAGGCGTGAGTTACTTTATTATAAAACGTATTATTTAATAATGTAGTTGCTAAAAAGTTTGTTTTACTAAATGTTATTAATTTAACTTACACAAATTGCTAAAGGAAATATTAATTAATATGAAGGTGCGTGGAGTAGGTGCCGGTGGAGTGGTTAGTTCGGCATTCTGTCTTCTGTTTCGCTTGTTCAACATTAAGATCACCAGGTACGGATGTACAGTAAGTCACTCCTTTTGTGCGTGTTCCCTTGTTATTTAAAATTTTAGGTGATAAATTATCTTCCAAATATATTTTATTTAGAAGGCAATTAATCGGAATGATAAATAGCCGAGTATCACCATATATTCGTGGTCTTGGCTTTATGTACATACGATATACTCAACCTCCTTCTGATTTGTGGTATTGGTTAGAACCGTATATGGTATGCTTTCACCGATGGTTTCATAAGATTGTGCGAAAATAATTATTTAATTAGGTTTTTATAAAGAATTATTAAAGTTGTCAGTTTAAAAAAGAGGAAGGTAGTTTATGCATATTCTTTAAAACTTTCTTTAAGACTCTTTGAAATATTATGTGATTGAATTCATTATTGTTTTAGGATGATGAGGATGAAGTTGATCCTAGATCGGGAGGCGGCGAAGTTATGACATTTGGACAGATTGTTCGTCTAATGCTGACTAAGCTAGATTGGTATGGGACACTCTTCCCTAGAATCCCTGTTCCAATTCAGGTTGGTAAACTAATAAATCACTGAGCGGAACCATTTTTGCCTAGTGCATTAGCTATATATTTTAGAAGGAAATCGACGAAAAATTTGCGGAGCGAAAACGGGCCATATTACTCGAACATGCTAGAACTTCTGGTCATCACGATATGGAACGGTATGGAAGTAGGGAAAGGGATAGGTTAGGGTATAATGAATTCTATTTAATTTTTAAGTGAATATTTCATGTCGTAAGAGTGTTAAAAATACTTCTGTACAATTACTTATAGAGATCGTCGTAGATCAAGTTCACGCGATCGGAAGCGCACCCATGGTAGTGATAGCAAAGGAGGTAATGTAGAAAAGAGGGGAAGATTCAGTCGGTGTGCTCATCATCTAAGGCATCATCATTGTAGAAAGCACAGAAAACAATGCCCAAAAAAAGCAAAAGAGTCAGTTGAATATTTAATGTTTTTTTAAAGAAATGGACAAGGTATAGTATTATTTGTAATTAAAAAATATTACAGTGCTCGTGCAGCGTTGGAGCAGAAAAAGTTGGGCAAAGAAAACGTAGATCAGATTTCGGAGGAAGTGAAAGATGTCAATGTTAGCAAACCATCTACTCAGAATGGTTCAATTGGAGAGAAAAATGGTAGCTCTGTATAGAACCTATGTTAATGGATTTAATCGACAAGATATAGTACTAATACGTTATCCTTTGATGAAATCAAGGTTTTGTGTTTATGATGTATATTGTTGGTGTGAAATTTTTGCAACTGAACATTATTATGTTTTATTCATTATTGTTGTAATGGATTACCATACAATGTATATGCCTTTACACCGTGAAATATTATAATTTAGTGCATTATATTCATGAGGCAACAAATATTTCCAGAATGGGTGATTCGGGTATTTGGTGTCTAATCGAATCTGATCCGGGAGTGTTCACTGAAATGTTAAGAGGTTTTGGTGTTAGTGGTGTTCAAGTAGAGGAGCTATATACTCTTGAAGAGGAAGAATTCACCAATCTTCGGTTTGTCATGTCTTTATTTCTTGCCGCCCTGATATCTTTAATGTTTTTGTTTTAGTCCAATACTTGGTCTAGTTTTTCTCTTTAAATGGAGACCTGGAGACGAGCCAATTGGTCAACCTGTAGAAAATGATGACAATATTTTTTTCGCACAACAGGTTTGCTCGTAAATTTGTTGTATTGCCTTTATACTCAATGTTGTTTTCTAGTTGCATTAAATCGCATGCCTTGAACTATCTCCAGGTTATATCAAACGCATGTGCTACTCAGGCTTTGATTAATATGCTGCTGAATGTTGATAATCCATCTGTCGAGTTAGGCGAGATACTCTCCGAATATCGCGATTTCGCCAAGGATATTGATCCTGCCGTGAGTACTTTTTTCATGGAACATACGTAACATAGTATAAAACTGCTTTTAAGTAATTTATTACTGTTTGATGTGATGATTTTTCTTTCTACTTTACTTTAGATGTACTATAATTTCATTAATATAGTGAAGTAAAATATTAACACGGGAATTCCGTATATACGAGGGAACATTTTATGGAATTCTAGAAATTTGAGATTCCACAAGTGTCCAATTTGGTTCAATATTTATGAGAATTTTTCCTAGCTGTTTACTCGTATTTTAATGAAGGTTATGGAATAAATGAAAATGTACCTATTACTTTAATTATTGATAGGATTTAAATTATAGAATCGTGGACTTGTATTATCAAATTCGGATAAGATTCGTACTGTGCATAATAGCTTCGCCCGTCAAACTTTATTCGAGCTTGAGTTGAAGGGTCAAAAAGAAGATGATAATTATCATTTCATTACGTACGTACCACTAGGTGGAAAAGTAAGTCTATTTTACTAATTTAAGTAGTTGTTTTGTAATTCATATGTCTAACTATGACATTGGATAGGTCTATGAGTTGGATGGTCTACGAGAGTACCCCCTGGAAGTAGGAACTATCAGGGAAGGGCAAGATTGGCTTGAAGCTGTGAAGCCAGTCATTCAAGCTAGAATTGAAAAGTGAATTTTTCTAAATACTGATCAGTTCCCAGAAGTTAGAATTTTGTTTTTTTTATAATATCTCTTTAGATATAATGAGGGCGAGATCCACTTCAATTTGATGGCAGTCATTGCAGACAGGAAGGCCAAATATTTGAAAAGGATGAGCGAAATTAGCGAGGTATTTTCTTTCATATTGTTCATATCTATATTAATGCCTTTTGGCATTAGGCTGGCATGGATACTCCTGAAGTAGCTCAAGAATTATGTGGTTTACAAATGGCCATTGATGAAGAGGATTCTAAGATGAAGAGGTTCTCATTTCATTATGTTCTTTATATATTGAACCTTTTTTTTGGACTAGTGTGATTGTATCTGTTTGATTAACGTAACATTAAGGTATCGTATTGAAAATGTGCGACGTCGTCACAATTATCTTCCTTTCATTGTTGAACTACTCAAGATACTAGCCAAAGAAGGAAAACTGGTGCCGCTAGTTGAGCAGGTATCATTATTTATTAAATATGGAAACAGTTCAAAAAAAGGTTCAGTGCTATCAGCATTTTTAAGCATTTTGCAACAATAAAAATTCAAGCCACATTTTTACTATATTTACTATTGCCAAGTGTATTATATTGTATCAACTAAAAGTTCGTAAATTACTTATGTAACCTATTCCGTTTGTATATGTAATAGTATATGGAATAATTTTGGAAAATATAATATTAATCAAGAAACTGTTTTTAGGCTCAAGAAAAAGCAAAGGCTCGCCATACTGAACGTGAGAAGTTGAAGTCAAAAGCATAGATGTCCACGATATATTTTATATCACTTCTAGTATGTCTCATTACATTCGATCCTCGAGTACAATAATTTGCTTTTCGTGCTTTTTTCCCTGCCTTTCATATTTTAAAATATTTATTATACGAGGTTTGATTTAAGCGGCTAAGTATAATAAGTAATAAGTTTTATATCATTAGGAGGATGTACTTTATAACTAAATATTTATTTTTATTGGTAAGCTGCGGGCCATCAATGTTTTTCTGTAAGTCTGGGTGTCTTGGATGTTTATAGCTAAATGAATGTTTGTATTTGTCTAAATAAAGCTTGTTACTTTTCTTTTTCTTAAATTACTGACTATAATGTTAATGGTGACTTCACAGTATGTATACGAAATATAGTTGATTTTTCATTCTTTGAGTATGAAATTAGAATGTACGGATGTATTTGCTTATTTCTTAACTTAGATGAGAAACTATTTCTCTGGGATAGACCAGTCAATATGTCATTTTACATATTGGACTGTGGCCTTCTTTGTAATCTCTCATCTTAGATCGCCGTTCTGATGTTATCGTTACCTTTAGCTGACGATTAACTGTCGAGATTGTGTTTTGCAAGGTATTCGTCTTTAATCTGGTATTATTACACTCGGAACAACTGGTAGAATAACCACAACATGGTCATTAAGTTACATTATGTGGTTAATTTTCACATTAGACCTAACTAATAAGATTTAGATATACTACTCTAATGTCTTAAGAAGGAGCTAAACCACATAATAGTTTGTATTGTTATTTTTTTATGTCTCATAGCTGGTAAGAATAAGCTAGGGCTCGTTACATCAAAAGTTTGTAGATAGTTATCTCATGTCCACGATTTGACTCACTACCACTACTGGAGATTATTGGTAGTTATGAAATGGGCCGCTGTGAATTGATTTGTAGTTAATTACTTCAAATAATTAGTTATTTACCTAATTAAAGTATCAAGTGACATGCAGTTTTAATATGGACTAAATAATGGTAATTTCTTTTTTTGTTTTGATTGCACACCCCACTTACTATCTAACCGGCTAACTCACTGTTGGTGGTTCTTTGTTTGTGGACATTGCAGCGATGCGTGTAGGGATAGCCGTCTCAAGAGTCCTTACTGGCATACACGGTCAGTTTTGCCCAAACTTTATTTTGTAGAATACGTTAGCATTCGGTAGATGTTTAAATTAAGCGGTACTCTATTGCTTGGCATCAATGTATACCTTTAAATTTTTCCATTGTAGAGCAATTAATTCTAGTGAGTTCTTTGTTTTTCTGCTCTTTTTTATACGTATAGACCATTAAATTGGTTTATCGTATATCGTGGTTAATTTTGGAGATATTTGCTTTACTATACGAAATTTCTAAATATTCATATGCTGTGCATTGAGTCATCTAGCTTTGATGCTATTCAGTTTTTGTCTGCGGTGTATCGGAACGCATTCCTCTTTCCACGGCGAGTCGGTGAATCATCTTACATTTCTATACAAGGACACTAACATGGGAGGAGTGCTTCTTTTTGTCGTAATTTTTAGTGAGATTATTACCGTTTTATTGATATTATTATTTAGAACTAGAATTTAGATGAAGTAATTTAATTTAATGTTGGATCATGACAGGTATTTCTATCAGATAGATCTGTAGGATGAATTATAGGTATATGATTGTTTATTGCTATTCTTTATCTGTTTATGTTTTCCACATACTAGATTTTCGTTTCTATGGGAACCACTCTCTTATCCGGCCCTGACCCCGGACATTTAATCATGATTAAAGGCTCAGTGGCCCAGCAATTTTCACCTCTATCATATACCATCGTCAGTAAGTTACGCGATAGTAAAGTCGTTTTGTAGACGTTTTGTACAGAAAAAGTCAGCAACGAGTCATAGCTTTAAGTTCCAGCTATTTCATTAATTTACATGCACTATTCCAACTAGCAAAGCGATATGATATAGTGGTGCTGCATGGCGGATACCTCGTATTCCTTCTTTTTTAAGCGTAACAAAATTGGTTCATACCAGAAACATTGTACAGTCAGCAATAGACGAACTTGTATTCACATTTTTTCCTTAAAGGCTGATAAGGAATCAATTAGGAGAACTGGGATTTTATTGTTTGTAACAAGCTTTCTTTTTAAACTTAAAATAACTCTTATTGCTGACGCTATATTCGCTCTTATGTTATCGTTTTTGGCTCATTAGACTGCGGTTTGCCGGTTGACCCTCTTTGGTGGTCGAACGACCGATCACGTTAGGGATGCAGAGGATTGCCACCCTGTCCTTGTCCCTCGTCATCTATGCCCTACACTACCACCTTACCTGTCTTGAGTCCTCTGGGTGACCTTCGCTACGTACTATAACTTATTACATTATCCCTCATATTGACCACATTACTTTTACTATTTCTTGGGGTTATCCTGTAGTATTTAAACTAAACAGCATATTAATTTTACTTTCCACTTAAGTAGCTCAAATACAACCACGATCCTTCATTATCGATCTTATCGTTTCACAGACTTGTTTATTATTTTGTTCTGCCTATATTTCTACCATCTCAGCATTAGAGACCAGTTTTTGGACTGTGATACCATTGTTTCTCTCCTGCGATCATTTTTTCGCCTCTTTACAACAGTCACTGGCCAGGCGTGCATGCTCTTCAAAAAGTAATTGGGCCATTCAAGTTGGATTAAAGGATGCAACTGCCTTTGCATTGTATAGTGAAACAGTTGTTTTAAATATGTGTGGCATATTAAAGACATAGGAGCACTATTTTATAATATTCTAATTTTCCATATCTTCATTTCCATTTATTACGTGTATTTCTGGAAATTTGATATCGGTTTATACATTAGATTTTGGTATTAGTCATAATGCCTTGAAAGGCATGCTTACTTGAGACGAAACATTTTTCAGTTCGGCAAATAGATTTTATATAGGTGTTTCTTCTTCTTAATAAGAAGAATGCCTTTAGTAAATAATATTTCTTTATTCACATGATGAGCTCTAAACGTGACAGGTTTTTTAAACGTTTTATAGATGACAGTGAGAATATTATTAGCAAGAGAATTGTTGTTCATTCATTATACTATTGCATAAAGGTATTGATTTGAACCTGGGCTACTGCGGTTTCTAGCACTTCCGGTGAAAGGGTTTTAATAATACTTCTTTTCCTATTTTCCATATTGCAATAACTTGTTATAGGAAGATGTAATAGTTTCCGTCATTTTTATTTTACTTTTTCAATTCCTGTTTTCGATATTGTCACTAGAGGTGTTAATTTTTCTCCAACGCTATTCCAACGATTGTTGTAAATTTGCGCAAGTCTAAACAATCACCAAGCATTGACAACTCTTTGAGACACTTACTAGTTTTCTAGGTTAATCAAGTATATTTAGTTTAATTAGACATAATAAAGTTCCTCATACGTTCAGTGGATATTTCACTTAGTATAGTGCCTTAATAGACTACTAAAATTCCTTTATTGTTCTCATCTTTCCATATTATTTATAACATATAATTTAGCTTCTTGACACGTTTTTATAACGTTGATTGCTGTTATATTTACTTTTTGCGTGATAGTTGTCCTGCATGATGCTTATCTGTTATCGGCTCAGTTCTTCATTGTTTTGGTAAACGCTTTTCTTATCATTTCTTAGTGTGTAGTCAATTACCAATTTAGAAATAATCTAAAAATAGATTTTTTGCTATTTTTCGAATAGTTGGGTTTTGCATTTGTTTGCTTTTTTCTTCTCTCCTATTTATTCGTGGGTAGAATATCTTATAAAATTTCATCACTTCTTCATTTTTAAACTTTCTATTATTATGACCTATTGTCGTTGTCCATCCTGTTCTTCATGTTTATATGGATTCCTGATTCCTTGTGTTTGTCTAGCTCGATTGAGGCTTCTTGCCAAACACCACGATCTGAATGCTTTCTTTCGTGCATGCTTGTACATTTTTAAGTGCAATATCCTATAGTATCAATAAGCGGGTTAAAAGTGCTTATTTTTACAGTTATAGTTTTTGTTTTCTAGATACGTCTTATCATAACGAAAAAAATATGTGAAGTATCTTTACATTAAACTAAACCATGTTTTATCGTGGTATAAGTGTAATTTATTGGTCCATTCTTATCTTGATTCGTGAATCTTATAGGTTACAAATATAGATAGATTTCGGAGTGGTTTATTTAGCATTTGGTTACACCAAATAGTACTGTGAAAAGTTCAAACGAATTTCGCTGTTGAAATGTTGACAAAGTTGAGCCGGAATCGATAAATGTTATCTATTAGACGCGGTACCTGCCTTCGTTTACGATCGCTGGCCGCCCTGTAGCATTCCTTCGTCGATGATGTTTGCACATCGGCACTATATGATATTATGTTGCTAGCTTTAGTTTAGGCCATAATTTTTCATTATTATTTTAGAATTATCTAACAATTGTTAGTCTTTACGATTAATAATGTAATTGGGATTCTTTGCGTAGTACTAACTCCCACCATAATAGTCTTTGAGTATTCATTGAGACTCCTTGTTACCATTATTTCGTAATTAATTATTGCATATTATTAATTCTTATGGCCATATGATTTTTTGGCCAACAATTAAATATTATTAGTCATTCAAATACCCCAACATATAAAATTGTGAGTCTAGCAATAATTTTATATTCTTGATGTTTGAAGTTCTTCTATTGCGTGCATTAACTGCAGTTTTTGTTGTCTTCGAATGTGCTTGATTGGCTGAAGTCCTAGTGAGAAACCGGTCTCAGTCATTGTCGTGTAAAATCTATTAGTTATATATAGCAATTCTTATATTATGTTTAATGTGAATTTATGCTATTTATTCTTTTTTCAGCGAAAAGGCTGATTTAGAACTGAGTTAGTGTATCAATATTGAAGAATGCCGGTGCGCCATTCAGGAGGTGAGTATGGGTTATAATATAAGCAATTTAGGAATAAATGTTCTAAGTAAGGTTTCAAGAAGGAAGTTATTACTAGCAATGCTAAGGTTATCTAATACCAAGATTTGATTATTATGGAAAGCATGTTCTAGCATAGTACTATTAGTATGTCGTAATTTTACATCAGATAATGCCAATGAGATCTTTAGATTCATCAATTAATGTTCATTTACAAATAGCAGTGTCGCGATCAATTATCAGCAGTCTTGACCACAGTTGTCTCATGTTTTGCTGGATAACACTGATTGTTCACATCCATTCGTCAGCCCTAGACTTTAAGTATATAGTTAGTGAAGTTCGATTGATTAGTAATATGTAGTTATCGTTCAACTATACTTTTTCCTAACACCAATTTACTAGTTCCATAGTTATTGTCACGATTGAAATGCTGGTGTTGCCATCCATTAGTTTTGCATATTATTTTTTATTAATCTATGCATTTAATCGTGGGTATTGTGATTAAATGCTATTCAATTGATGAATCACTTCTAAGGGCAGCAATATTCATGAGGACGACGACAATATCAATGATACGAATATATGGATGGGTGCTATTTCTGTGGTTATTTCATCATGTTTTCCGAAAACCGCTCTCTTAATGAATAAGTTTTATACGTTACTAAAAATATAATATCTATGTAGCCGTAATGGATGAGTTCCACTACATGGAGTACCGTCGAAGTCCGATTCTCCGCAGCTCATGTCGGGGTGCGCGTGGGCTGCGAGGACCGTCATCTTATTCGAAAGCGTCTAGATTGCATTTCTGTGACGTCTTCACATCTATGCATTTTAGATTTGAAGGTAATTTCGGAGGTACCTGAGTGTATTATGCTAAATCCTGCACATCCTTTTTAATTGGTTCTTGGTTGTTGCAGCTTATACGGCGAATTAGAGAACCTTACTGATGGAGCAATAATCGCAATTTACTACTCAAGTGGTCAGGTAGACAGAAATAACTTAGTGAAATCTAGGCCACTTAAAATGGCATATTTTCAGAAGCGCACCGTGCGTTGGAGTTATTGGAAGAGTACCACGCCCAATTAAATAGAGCGAGTGATGATGAACTACGGTCGGCCATCGAACGAGTCATTACTTCTTTTAAGAGTAGCTTATTTCAGGCCCTCCTTGGTAAGCCATATATGACAAAAATCGTTTTCTTCACACTATTCCCATATATTTGTTTTTTGACTATTTATTGTAGTTCTTCTTCTCTTTCAGACATTCAAGAGTTTTATGAAGAGACTTTGTTGAATGAGCGTAAATCAGTGTATGAAAAAGCAAAAGAATCTCGGGCAATGGCTAGCCGATGGGAAACTAATCCTCCATTTGGTGGTTCCGTTATGCCAAGGACTAATATTAATACTGGAACTACTCATGCTCCTTTAGCTACTGAAGTAATTTAAAGCCTCTGAAATTATCAAATCTATCCTAGGAGTTTCCTTATCTGTATAGTTTTCAGGACCGAGGGTTTTCTTACTTGGATCACACGATTGGGAACGGTGTGGGGGGAGTTGGAAATTCTTCATTTTCATCGAGTCATATTGTTCATGAAAAGTCGAGGCAAATGGTAAATATTAATTTAATTTAATATTTGCCTTCATTATTTAATTATATCTAGGTTATACTTTTAGACCCATGATGGTAGCTGGCACACAAGTGAGACAACCACTAGAACTACGGACGGACCTGGAGGAACTCAACGACAAACAGTAACAGTTAATAGATTATATTTAAACCCTATTCGCATTCAAATGTACATTTGTTCTGTTTTCTATTAAAAAAAAGTACCTTAGATTACCTATTAATAGATGGGTAATTTTACAGCATAGTGGACTGATTGATAGTTTTGGTCGTGCCTGGGAGATAGATGATATTGTTCTAGAGAAAGGGCACACTGGTCTTGGATTTTCAATCACTGGAGGTGATTTTAAAATGTTGAACATCTTAGTTCCACATATAGCATTGTAAATTTCCATCACACGAAAAGTATGTTTAAAAAAGTAATAATATATGTTACCGAATTAATCGATTGTTCATTGTATTAGCATTTAGGCACTGATCAACCAACCGAAGATGGTGATAGCTCTATTTACGTGACAAATATTATTCAAGGAGGTGCTGCAGCAGCAGATGGCCGCATGAAGTACGTTGTAAATAAACCCACCCTTTAAATATTTTAAAACGGTACCTTTTCCATTTTATGATCTAAGATGTAGAGAACGGTTGTAGGGTGAATGATATCATTCTGAAAGTCAACCATACGGATTGTGTCAAAGTACCACACGAGGTGTGCGTTAACGCCTTAAAAACTGCTGGAAATGTTGTCAAATTGGTATGCAGAATTTATATTAACGGAATTCTATAAAATTTTCAGAAATTTTGGTAAAGGACTTAGTAATATTTATTATTTTATGTGATATAAATTTTATAACTTCAGTCTCTGAAACGGCGTCGTGATGACCTCACAACTATAGATCCCACTGGATCAGGAGTATTGATGGGATCTAATAGTCATTTACATCAACCTGGATTAACACCTTCGCTTAGTGCTGGTAATCTAGGACAGAGGTTAATCCGTTCTGATTATCACTTATTTTTATTCTTTTAATCTCTTACACTAACCTGTATTTATTGCAGTATACATTCTCCATCTGCACCAAGTTATCCCCCTCCTCCTCCTGCACATTCAGGGTCACAGACACACTTGGCTTATAGAAGTGGTGACATACAAAGGCTGCAAAGTAGACCAAATACTCAGTGGATTGATCTTTATAAGGTAGGATTTTGAAACTATGTTTACCCTAATAAGGTTGCAATTTATATGATGTAATAAATTTAGTTTGAATTGGACTAGTATTAATTCTTAGGGTACGAAAGGCCTTGGATTTTCCATTGCTGGTGGTGTCGGAAATGAACACGTACCTGGAGATACTGATATTTACGTCACGAAGATTATAGATGGAGGAGCTGCCTACCATGATGGGCGTCTACGTGTTGGAGATAAGATTCTTGCTGTGAGTATCACTTTAGCCAGTATAATGCCTTCAAAATAGAAGTTTTAATTTTAATTTTTAGGTCGACGACGTATGTCTAGATAGAATATCCCATGAATTTGCGGTAAATGTATTGAAGCAGACTGGTACAAAAGTATCTCTTTTGGTACAGAAGGGAGATGGAGTGCCCGTTTCCATTCTTGATGATTCTGCAGGCAGAACATTTATGCCAACCACACCAGTTCGATGTATGTTTCAATTTATGCTTAAATGACTACAAATATGCATTGTTTTTTCTCTATAGTAAGTATTTATAAATATACTTGCATTTTAGCCGGCTCAATGCAAGATTTCCACAATCGCTCATTTGACTCGCAGACGGCTTTGGCCTATGGTGGACCACCTACAACCGTTGCCCCTCAACAAGCCCTTACTATGGAACCACGACCAGTTCCATTGTTTAAGGGAAATCAGGTGTATATAAAAAGCTATAGAAGTTATTTTAGAAGAATTTTATAGTGATTTACAGAACAAAATTTGCATATTTGTTCTATAGATTTTCATGTTAACTGAGAGCCACAGCTAATTTCTGACTATGTAAATCTTTAATTGTATTACGTTCGGTTTTAAAAGGCATGTTTTTGGTTATAAATCGTATTTTCTTTCTTTAGGGACTTGGCTTCAACATTGTTGGCGGCGAGGACAATGAGCCAATTTACATTAGTTATGTTTTGCCTGGAGGTGTGGCTGACCTTAGTGGTAATGTTCGAAAGGTAGAAAAATCTATACTAGTTTTACTACATATTATAAAGTGCTTTTAATTACTAAATAGATAGTTTTTTCAAGGGAGATGTTCTGCTTGAAGTAAATGGACGTTCTTTGCGCAATGCTACCCATTCACAAGCTGCAGAAGCACTAAAAAATGCTCATAATCCTGTTACTCTTACACTTCAGTATAGACCACATGGTGAAATATTTTCTATATTATTATTAAATACACTAAAGAAAAGATTTACTTAAATTACTTTCAAAAGTTAACATTTTCAGATTATCAGCAGTTTGAAGCTAAGATTGAGCGTCTTCGAAACGACATGATTCAGCAGAATAGTACTGGTGGTACTCTTCCAAGAAAAGAACTTTATGTCAAGTAATTGTTGTAATAATTTTATATAATATGTTGAAAATTCTGATCATACATAAGGATTGCCTATGTTCGATAGATACTATTTTGGTGTTTTGCAATTATAGTGAAATTTTTAAGTAAATGAGGCGGAAATATATAACTCATATGTGAACTAAGGTTCTATATATCTAGGTTTTTTTGTTGTTGAAATATCTACAAATTGAAAGAATGTAACTACAACGATGCTTATTTTTATAACAGGGCACTGTTCGACTATGATCCTTCTCGAGATGTTGGTGTTCCTCCTCGGTCTATGGTATTTCAGTATGGAGACATTCTACACATTATCAATTCATCGGATGACGACTGGTGGACTGCTAAGAAGGTAGCTTCACTCATTGTCTTTGTCCTTTTTAAGTATTACCTTTATTCAAGTGCTAAATTGTCATTTAAAATTTAACTACAGGTACTAAGCAATGGCGAGGAAAGTCAAGAAGGTGTAATACCTTCCAAAAAAAGAGTGGAAAAAAGGGAGCGCGCACGCAGAAAGCAGGTAGAAAAATATTTCAAATTTATTTCCAATTACATTTCTATCTTTAAAGAAATTTTAATTCATATTTTTAGAAGTTGATCCCAAACTACTAATACTTTCAGTTAGTCAATACTTCAGGTGAATTTTAATGCTGGTTCAATGTCACTTGGTCGGAATGCTTCAGCTGCAGGCGGCATGGAAGGACGACGGGGCAGTAAAAGTCAGCTTTCCTTCTCGCGAAAGTTCCCATTCGTCAAAAGCACGGATAGACTCAATGAGTTCACTGATCAAGAACGTAAGGCTTTGAAACATTAAGTATGGTTATAATACTTCGTAGCTCGATGACTAATCTCTAAAATACTGGCTATTGTGGTTTGCGTAGTTCCGTTTTTTGTTCTAGCGGCAGCTACAGCTACGACCTACACTTATACTTCGTACACTAGCGAGAGTGATTTTAGTGAGTAGAGTGCAGATAATTGTAAAATGGCGAATGGTTCTGTTTAAAGTGTGTGATAACCCTACCTCCAATAGTTATAATGACATGGCGTCTTATTTTTGATATCTATTTGAATCTGTTGTATATTTAACGCATAAACTTTTAGTTGGTGTCTCTGAGGAACCCATCTTCTCTTATCAAGTAGTTGATCAGCAACAGTGTGAGTTCCGTTTTTCTCAGTCGATATTAATATGTGGTTACATTAAAAGGGAAGTATTTGATTATTTTCAGTGAATTATGTCCGTCCAGTTATAATTTTGGGTGCACTGAAGGATCGGATAAATGATGAACTCGTTACGAGAAATCCAGACCGATTTAGCAGTTGTGTACCACGTGAGTTTTCAAAATAAATAAAATAATCTATGGTTGTACCACCTATAAATCTAATGTTCCAGACACATCGCGACCTCCGCGTGAAAACGAAGTGGATGGTCGAGATTATCACTTTGTAACGAAGGGACAGATGGAGAATGATGTAAAGAATAATCTGTTCATAGAAGCTGGACAGTTCCAAAACAATCTTTATGGAACAAGTATCGATAGTGTGCGCATGGTTGCACAGCAGGTAGATAACAATTATTTGTAGTATTAGAAAGATGTAAAATGTGTAAAGTTTTCAATAATCGATTTTTATTACGTAATAAAACAATTTTTTAGGGTCGCCACTGTATATTAGATGTTAGCGGAAACGCAATTCGTCGCCTACAATCTATAGCCAATATATATCCTATCGCTCTGTTTATCAAGCCGATCAACCATCATCAGATTATGTAATGAAACATTAAGAAAACAAATTGTCAAATAAAAGCTGTATGCTGTAATTTGTAATTTGTAATTTACAGGCAATGGGATCACTCCATCAGTGAGGAAGAAGCCATGCAACAATATCAGCGTTGTCAGCGACAGGAACAGACATTCGGAGACCTATTTACAAGTATGCTGTTATTGTTATTTTATTAAGATTTAAGTAATCATTTTAATTTAATTTATTTAGATGTGATTACGAACGTACACTCTGGAGATGAAATATTTGGCCGTGTACACCAGGCGATTACCCTAGAATCAAGACCACTCATTTGGGTTCCTAATAACAGTCGTCAGCTCTAAGAGATAAAGGGTTTGAGGACTTTGGAAGTCACCACTTGTGTAGTTATTTGAACTATTCCTATATACTATATCTTAAATATTGTTGAGTCATTCCTACGCACTTCCAGATGATTTTTTCACTTCTCTCTTTCCCTTTCACTATTTTGTGTTATTGAATAACTTCAGTATACTGCCATTGTAACTGGGTCTTACCACCCATCTTTTCTAAGTGATTACATCGCAGATTCCTCTAGTAAACGAAAATTTCACTTTATTTCTATCCCTTACATGACTTTAATAATGTGATATTCAATCTGACTCTCAAACCTTAAACACTGATGAAGTTTTACTTAATATTGCTTTTAATACTGGCATTGTTAGATTGTTTTAACACATGACTAAATTTTATAATTTGTTTAATTATTTTCCTGTAAGTTCGTATATCCTCAGTTTTATAACTTTGCATTAACAAAGTTTTATCGTTCATATCAGTTTTCATTTGTAATGACATTATTTTGCGTAGCTCAAATAGTACTCAAATATGCACTATGTACTATTTTCTTAATAAATCTTAATTTCTTTCCATAGGCTATGTTCATTCTAGTGAGTGTTTCTTTTTGCTGAAGTTGCTAGCCAGTTTGGTAGTGGAGAAGGTGCTTGAAGTTTAACATAGTCTAATTTTATTTCAGAGGAACTCGGAGCGGTGGAAATTTCGATAGACGATATTTTTGATATATTAGCTAATAAGATTGTGTAGTGGTAACAATCTAAATAATTGTTTTATGACAGTTTATCATTAGAGAAGTTGTTATCGCAGTATATACAAGCTCTATGAGCTATTGGATACGAACGCTTCGAGAGCACAATACTCTCAACCACTGAAGTGAGAGCCAACACGATTTCTGCGTGTTGAATACGAAAATTTATATTTAACTTACCAGCAAACCCATCTTTTAACCTACTGGCGTTAGTTGCAGAATTTACAAGACTAAAGCAGATCTACCTAAGGTTACGTCAGACATCTCTTGGTATATCTTTACATATGTTGAATTGTTAGATAAAGTTAACGAATTTACCTCTTCTTTAACATAGCTCTTGATAATTGTATCGTTTAGTTGAACTCCGCAGTCTCCACTCTAAATATTAGGTGTTTGCAAGAGTTTTAGCTGTTTTTTCCAAACTTCCAGTTCGTTCCAATACTATATAAGATACAATTCAATCTTCAAAATATTTTCTCTCNAAGAACAACATCGGCTGGAGGCAATGAATTCGTCGATCCCTTTTCGTACGTCGGTCACATCTCGAGAACGCTGTCCAACTAAACAGTTCTGCATCGACCAGAATAAATGGTAATCCGAAAGCACCAAGTCGCGGGAATAGGCCGCGTGCGAGAAATCTTCTCAGCCCAAGTTCAAAATGCTCTGCTGAGTGCTCAAAGCANCATGCGGTCTAGCGTTGTCATGCAGCAAAATTACCTTCCTACTTCCTTGTCCATTAGATGGTATTTTCTGTTCTATTTGGTGGGCCAAATTAATCAGTTGACGACGGTAGTGTTCGGTAGTAACCGTTTCACCCGGTTGGAGGAGCTCGTAAAACAGCACGCCCTTCATATTCCACCAGATGCACAGAAGAACTTTTTTTGGCACGGCTATTTGGCTTTACCGTTGCCACTGATGGCTGGCCGGCGTCTGCCCAAAAATGTGTGCGTTTAGGATTGTCGTGCCTGGTCCATTTTTCGTCACCGGCAATACTTTTCCACAAGCAGTCCATTCTACGTTGTCTGGCAAGTAACGAAATGCATGTGTTGAGACGGCGGCCGATGCTGTTTTCGGAGAGTTCATGTGGTGCCCACTTTCTGAGCTTCAAAATCACTCCCATCTCATGCAATCATCTCAAAATTGTTGCTTGACCAACACCCAGATGTTCCGCGAGTTTCTTTTGTGTTTGCGACGGATTTTCATCCCGCAATACTTTCAAAGCACTAGTATTCGACGTTCGTGGCGTTTCAGAGCGTTTTCGGTCACCGACATCCAAATCGCCGGCTTTAAAACGCCGAAGCCAATATCTACAAGTGATATGGGAAACAACATTCTCACCAAGAATAGAGCGAACGGGTTCGCATGCTTCAGCACTGTTTTTCCCTTGTTGGAGCTCGTAGAGAATACAGTGGCGAATATGCAGCTTTTGGTGGCTCATCGTGTTCGTTACTGTTTTGTGAGGTTTTGTTTACCAATTATGATATGTGACTTTCCAGAAACTACAATACCAACACTATAAATAGATAAAATGTCGGGAATTTATTTAAGTTTCGAATAGCTATACCAGAGTGCTGAAAAAAAACAGTTAAAACTCTCGTATACACCTAATACATAAGTTAAGCTAGCAACTAACAGAATATGAAAAAAAATCTAGTTTCATATAAGAAATGTTTATGGATCAATCTTTTTTTAAAACTTCGTCATTAAATAAATAATTAATAATGAATTGGGATGAATACTATATTACAATAAATTCCAGCAGTGTTTGGCAGAATCATGGGGTGATTGGTTACCATGCTCTGTTTCCTGTGGTATCGGCTTTCAAATTCGAGAAAGACTCTGTGGCGGATCATTATGCCCAACGGCAAACAAGCAAGCCAGAACCTGCAATGAACAAGTAAAAAATATATCATGATTTAGAGACAATCTCGTGAAATTGATATAAGGTGGTGCACATAGTTTCTAAACTTATGTTACTTTGATATTAACAGCCTTGCCCGTTATCAGAAGAAAAATTTGTATGGGGGGAATGGTCAGATTGGACGGAATGTAGCCAAACATGTGGAGAAGGGTTTCAGACGAAGGGGAGACGGTGCCGAAGAGGTATTAATGATAAATGAAAAATAATTCATATCGTCTGAAATTACATCTATTTATAGTAAAAGCTATCTAAAATATATTATTTTAATATTGTTATGATCGACTTTTAAAATGTTATTTTTAATTTTTACTGCAGGCCAATGCCCCAATTCCGATTCTTCTCGTCAACGTCGCTGTGTTATTCGCCCATGTCCAATTTGGGATTCTTGGTCTGCGTGGACTGAGTGCTTTTCATGTTCACGAGACGAATTTCGTTCTCGTTCAAGAAACTGTGTTAGTCTACTTAATGGATTTGATGAACAACCAATGATATGTGAAGGTAATTTACTCTAATTTTCATTTAATTAATACGATAGCTAACTAAGATTATCCAAGAAAAGTACCCATTTAACCATAGGTTCTTCATCGCAAGTAGAGACATGTGACCAATGGTGCGATTCTGATGGGCAGTCAATTACTCAAAAAAGAAGAGACATCGAGATCGTAACTGGAAAAGGAAAGAAGAGGGTGAGATGGGAGTAGTTGTATTATAGATTTTTATTATGAAAAGTTAACGAGAAAATTGTATCATATAGGTTGTGGCACATGGTGGGAGAACAGTCCCCGTTAATGAACATAATTGGGGTCAGTGGACTGATTGGACTCAATGTACGGCTAGTTGTGGAGGTGGCACAAGAAGAAGGTGTGGCATATAAATATCTGCTTTAACTAAATTAAATAATAGCATAATACCATAATATTGCATAGTAATATGTACTTAGAACGCGTCTTTGCTTGGGAGAGCACTGTCCTCTACAACCACTTGAATCTATACGAGAGCCATGCAATGAGGGTATTTGTAGTGACGGTTGGAGTGCATTTAATTTATATAATTATTCAAAATTACATCTAAGTAAAATTATAAAATAAAATTTAGATAGATACTGGTCACCTTGGACAGAGTGGTCATCTTGCACCATAACGTGTGGGGAAAGTGGAGTTCAATCTAGAAATAGGCGTTGCATTGGATTCTTCTTATTCCAAGTATGAAGACTTTAATTATGTATCACTCATGATGTATTTTTAACCAGAAATATTATGTAGTGCTCCGGTTCTCCACAGCAATCGCGGATATGCTCTAATAACCCTGTTTGTCAAAATGAGGAAGAACAAAACATAATTAGCAGTATGTTTAAGTATCAATTCGAAGTATCGAACTTATTATTAATGTATTAATACCGGAAACTATATGGCTTGTAATAGTTTCGTATTTTTCCAGTCCCTTCTTGGTCTCCATGGTCTTCTTGGTCAGCATGTTCATGTTTTACAACTACGGAAACTCGTCGTCGATTCTGCAGGATAGTTGATCCTGCAGTCCAAGGATTTTGTTCAGGTCCCATCTTAGAGCAACGGCCGTGTATCCCAACTGTAAGATGTTGTGTGTAATTCTATTTAATATAATGCCAACTTTAATGTTTAGATGTGTTCCACTTCTCCAGGAGGTTGGTCAGAATGGTCTGAGTGGTCTAATTGCTCAAAAGACTGCAAAGGCACTGGACATCAAATCAGAAATCGAATGTGTAGTGAGCCCATCCCCGCTAATAGGTGGGAATTAGCTACAAGCATAATTATTTCCAGGTTCTAGAATAGAAAAACTAAAACTTGAGTACATAAAGTATAAATATGAAATGCAGTGGTTCATATTGTGCGGGATACTCATTCGATCAGCGACCGTGTACATCGACGGCGACATGTGGAGATAAAGTCGATGGCGGATGGAGTAGTTGGGGAGAGTGGAGTACATGCTCTGATCCTTGTAACAACGGACATAGGAGCAGAACTAGGTATTTTGAGTTGCTGCTAATGCTTGTATTTAGGACTTCTCACGAAATAACCGAACATCTTTTTGTCAGATATTGCTCAAGTCCTCGCCCTACCCATGGTGGAAGTCCATGTTTTGGTTCCGATTTTGAACTTCAACCATGTTCTGACGCCACTCAATGCAATCATTGTGAGTAATTATTGCTGGATATTCACTTTGAAATTTACGTGATTCATATTATCTTTATGTTAGTAATATATTTGTTTGATTACCCCTGCACTAATTAATTACTGTTCTCCCCCGTCTAGTGCACCCTTGAGTTCATTTTCAGTAGTTCATGGTAACTGGGGACCGTGGTCTTCATGGAGCGAATGCCCTGTTTCTTGTGGATTTGCGTTACAATCACGCCACCGTGTGTGTAATGATCCAGCACCTCAGCAGGGAGGACAACCGTGTCAAGGAATTGCTCACCAAACCTCCGCTTGTGGAACAGATTTTTGTGATGGTTTGCACTATTCTGTTTTGTACACTGCACTTCTATAACGAAAGTGATAATTTATTTTTTTAGTTTGCATGGCTTTTATTTATGAATATTCTTTCCTATTCCACTGTACTATAATTTCTTTCGGAATTCAGAATCTGTTGATGGGGAATGGTCAGCATGGAATGAGTGGTCGCCGTGTATTGGAAACTGTGGTTTAGGTTCAAGAACGAGGTTTGGCTACTGTCTAGTAGATTAATTCCCTTACCTGGCCTAACCTTCATAAGTTGTTTCCGGTTTTTTAAAATTAATGTTCCAGAGTACGTGCATGCGTCTCTCCTGCTCCTTCTTTTGGTGGGGCTCCATGTTTCGGTCGTTCATCTCAGAGTGAAGAGTGCCAAGCTGAACTAGCGTTTTGTAGTCGCTTTCTGCATCACTCTGATGTACTGGATGCTGAGATTTCATTACTCCAGCCTTAGCTTATATGCATGAACAGTTACTAATCTAGTAACTTTAATACTTTTCGTTTGTTATTCCTAAAGAATTTCTGTTTGCACGTACTCGACACAGTCGTCTATTATTTAAAATAATAACGTGAATTTGCACAGCAGTCATTTGATCTACCATTTAACAACCCCCACCTATCCTGATCTCAGTTTACCATGATATTCTATTATTGTTCTGCATTAGCCTTGTTACATGCATTCCAGTGCAGATTTGAGTGAAACTGAATGTTTTCTACAGTGGTCTTTGTGAAGTCTTTCATTTCGCCTAGGTGCATTGAATTCGATTGCATATAGAGAAAATAAATCGTTAATTTCACTAGTTATTATAAGATATGTTGCTATTCACGCAATATTGTGTATGAGAAGAATTTAATTTGATCGCACGAATAAAGGACTTATACAGTCGACACATGTAAAGAGGGAATTATTAAGAGGTCCCTCCTTAACCCAATGAAGTAATCGCTCCTCCCGCTGAAGGTCATTTCATAAGGAATGATGTAATCGATCGACCTTAGGTGAGTGTACAATTGGCAGTTGTTATACGGTTAAGAGCTATGATAGTGTTTGTTTCATACCACTAATCAATTTGCGGCAAACCTGTTATCGTCTGCTATTGCATCTATTTTTTCTTCTGTATTATAAAAATGTGCATCATATACTATTGCTAATTAGTTTTATTTTCATATATAATCTAATTTAAGGAAATGTAATTTCTTTTATAAAGTTAGTACTAGTAATTTTGAGGAAATGTTCTGTGTGATTATTGGATACTGATTATCTCTTAAGTATGCGCTACATACATTCTCTGTTTTTCCTACGGGTTATCTTTATATCTTTCATTTCTGCGTTCTTTTATAAAGCCTATAAAGAATATCACTGGGAGGCAACATTGGACCAGTTAAAAGAGTAAGTAGTTTAAAATGATATGTAGCTCTCCAGTGGTTAAAGATTAGAACTTATTTAAAGTCTGATTTTAAATATATCAAATTATATCATCTAGTGAACCTATTCTTGATTGGGATTCTGTTGACCTCGAAGCCCCCCCTAGTTTAAATGATTCACATACTGAAATTCTTCGTTTAAATGAGCTACTTGCTCATTATCAATATAACTGCAAGGAACCCATACATATTGGAGATGATTTCGAATCATTCGTTCTTTGTGGAGAAAAAGGAGACATAGGGTAGGACAAATATAAAATTGTAATCATAAGTAGATTCAAATTCGCAATTGTTGTTTTTAAGAAGTGCTCTAGTCATTACGGGTAATTCCTTGTCCTCTGGAAAATTCGAGAAGGATATCAACGTATCGCAGTGGACAGTATTTATTCCGGAAGAAAGTTTTTTAGTTGATCAACTAACAGGTAAGTCCCAAAAATGTTCCATAATGTAAGTGCAATTGATAATTTACTGACTTTAGGAGATGTAGAAGTAAATTATCTCACAGAATTAAAACAATGGAATCATTGGATGACGTGGGAAATAGAAACAGCCATTAAAGGAAGACTATATGGAATTGCCAAAATTGATTTATATACTTTTCATTTTAAGAGCTATGATCAGCCTGAAATAATTGGTAGACTTGTGAAAGTGAAGTTTAAATTATAGTATTCCCATCAAATATTTTAATATTGCTGTTTATGCTTATATTGTAGAATATGACTGCAAAACATCTAGCTATTACTATTGATATAGGATCAGCAGGAGATGATGCTATTACAGAGGTGATGGGACGTTGGTGAGTTTATCCTACCCAGACTTTTTAAATATCAGTTATTTTGCTTACATCATTTTATAACAAGATTTTTGCGCAGGTTACCTCCATATTGTACAAAGAATAGTTGTCAGGTACCGCTTGCTATACTGGCTATTTTTCTCTGAAGGATATGCCCTTATTGGGGCAACATCAGCGGGCATATGTAAGCCTCATGCGCACAACTGCAAGTACCGAGTTAGCATGGTACGAATGGAAGGAGATGAACTTCTCATAAGAAAAGCACCTGTTTTTGGTTTAGGTCTGAACGATTTCTCCAATAAGCACTTTTAAGTTAATACAACATATAGTATCGTACCCAGTACTTGTAATCCATAATAAAAATAATTTTTATGTTCTCCATGGGAAGAAAAAAAACGCTTGTTAAAATATATTTCCAAGACAAGTGATTGCACTATAGTCGAGTCAAAAGACTTCCCCAAATTTTGTTCCAGACAGCTGGATGGAGTTGTTGTAATGATCAGGTAAGGATTAATAAAATTTCTAGTACTCAACTATATGTAACTTATAGCCTAACCGCACTTTTAGATATCGGCCCTTCCATTCAACAGTTATCCCAACTATACTTATGCACCTAAATGAGTTCCACCTCATCACGCCTTTAGCTGTCAATAGGTACTTAGATTTAAAAATCCAAAACAATATAAATATCAACGCATGTTTTCGCTTAGGTTAGAGTTACCTCATATTCACCACTATGGGATTGCTAGAGGCCCTGAACAGGAAACAATAGACGGTCAATGGAAAGTAAAAAGACTAGGTTGGTCTTGATTGTTACGGAACAGTATACCATAAATCCGTTTATGCACATCATTATAGGCCCATTGTTCTCGTCTATTTTTAATTCATCGACTATCGATTTATTTATTATTGATATGGAAGGAGGAGAGTGGGATATCCTACCCCAAGTTCTCAAGGAAATACGAAAAAGGCGGATCGAACAAATCGTTATTCATGGCAGGTACGGCTCATTTCAAAATAACTTCGCTGTAAAGTCACTTATCTTACCACATTCTAGGATTTGGACGGAAGAAAATGAGAACTATCGCCAGTTTTATTGGTACTTATGGCAGTTAGAGAACTATGGATATAAACGCGCATTCGGATATACCCAGTCCACTCTCTATGATATTGCATTTGTACGAATTAAATAGCTAATAAAACAGTTGATAAAGAAAACAAAAAACCAGCAATTACATCACTTTATAGCATAAAACGACACCACAAAATCCTGAATATGTACACAAAAGGCCACTAAAACTGCAATTGGAATCATGAGGCGATGAACTACATAAGGAACCACGGGAATCTGCGTAAAACGGAATGAGCGCGGATACCTGCTCATCGTCACAAAGAAATCAAAAACAGTACCTAATATAGCAAACCCAGCAGGATGGAGAAACCAATGTTTATCAGTTATATATAGCGTACATATATATATATATATCACTATATATATATATATATATATAAATATATATATATACTATTGGGTAAACCCCTTAAGATTTTAAAATTAACCAGATAAGACTCAGTGAAAGTTTCAAGTAGAATTTAAAAGTTAAAGCAATATAACTTATAATAGTGTGAGGAAATATACTCAGTATACCAACAATTCTATAAATCAAATTTGTCAAAATATGATAAGTTGTCCTCAAATTAACAAATTACTAAAAAATATTAGGTCTTAAAATAATCTCAGCAAATGTTTGGTTAACTACAATTTTATCCTAACATGGTAAGAACGTGGACACAAAATAAAAACCCGCGAAAAGCTGATGGTTATACAAATAGTCCCTAAATATAGACAGTAGAAAGAATCGTGGGGGAAAAACTAATAAGGGTTTACAACTTTGGTAGTATAAAGAAATCTGCATTAATTATACTTTCAAATGAAAACTATCACTCATGTGGAGACTAACCGTGTAATACAGGAGATGCGAATGTATAAGCTGAGTAGAAATAAGTATTAGGAAAAATAAAAAATGACTGTATTGTTAGAGCATCTGTTAAAATAAGGTGAGCGATCAGTCGCTATCTGAAAGGTGGCGGAGGATTACCTGGAAGAAATAATTGGGAGTAATTACCTTAGTTTGAACTGATTACATGTTGAAAAACAAATATATAACCAACCATTCCTCATCGTCGGTTGACTCTCCTCCTTCATCTGCTTCAATTGGTTCATCACGAACAGGGTAAAATTGTGGCGGACGGTCAACATCAGCCTTTAACATTTACTTAGAGAGACATTTAATTTTTCTCGCATATCACAATAACTATTTCCACATCAAACCTCATCAAGCTCCATATCTTGTTCTGGATCATCTGCTGGTTGGTCCTCACCAATCCTTCCATTTCGTATAGGTATTGCATCTGCACCATCGACATGTTCAAGATTCTCCTCCATAAATGGCGCACCACCCTCAACAATGGCAATCGCTGGCCGGCCATCAACATTTGCCGCCATAGCTTGATGTGGAACTGGCACGAATACATTACCCTGCCTCCTCAATATCAGTGGTTCCCCTCTATGTTGACCCTCAACATATCGCACGTTCACCACGACTTGAGCTTGATTCAACTCACCCCGTACAGCTCTAAAATATAGAAAAGTCGAAAATCATGTACTTTTAACAAAATACCAGTAAAACTACCATTCTTTTAATACAGTGCCAGATATTATTTTATTATCGTGTATTTATTATTTTGACCTCACCTTGCAAGTGCTTGTGCAGCATGTTGCATGAGGGGAGCGGGTGGGTTGTGTCCTACAAGCTGCACAGGTGGATTACTGTTTCGTTCTCGCTGGTTGTGTTGGCAATAGCGTCGAGATATTCGATGTTTAAGGCGGTCATCTCCATATTCACAAACGACAGCCTAAAAAGGTGGTTTAAAAAAAACTGATATATCATACGCAATTAATTCTTCTATAGATGAGAAGAAATTACTTGTTTCTTTCTGTTGAGAGCATTAAGAAATCGAATAGCCTCTTCTCCTCTTCGAACACCCGGATATGTGCAGTTCCGTAGTAATACCAATTCCACACCAAGCTTCTTAAATTATAGGAAACATTATTTAAGCATAAAAAAATTATTAGCCAACATAGGGTATTACTATATATAAACAAATATGAAAAAATTGTGCCTTATAATTAAACATATTCCACAAATCATTATAACAGATCTGTTTCACATAAGAATAACAAAGCCTATAAAGTTAATTTCACAACACTTTGAAAATCTTTCAAATCATGTTCATTCACTCAGCACGTATTAATAATGAATTTGTGCAACAATCTCTGTGATCTCGGAACGAACTTAGCATTTGTGCACTCGTGCATGCTAAAGTAGACAAATGCCAAATAACTGCACTAAGATTGTAGACGAAAATCAAATATTCAAAAAAGTTGTGTAATTGGTAATTACACATACCATTGTAGTACTCTGCTCGATAACGCAGCATAACTAATTGTTTAACATGTTTAGAAGAAAATCCTCATACCTCTTGAAATTTCAATGGATTACACCTGTCATAGTATGATACAAATAATAAAAATAATAGCAAAACCTTACATCTATTGCTCGCTCTAAGTTATCCACATCCTTCATCTCAAAAGCAACATTAACGAATTCAATTGACTTGATCCGCCATGCCCGTACATGAACAATACCACGCAAAACCCGTGAGAAGGATGGATAGTTAGCCTAAAAGTCAATATTCTATTATATACTTCCCAAAAATTACCAGTGATAAGAAATTATAGTTCGATAAATTATGGGTTAACCAATAGAACTACGTGGAAAAAATATTTACTAATAAGTTTAATTAAAGAAAATTTCGTAATGAATCAAAAGACTATATCTTAAGCATGGTATTTATATAAATTAAATAAAATATTCTAGTACGATTGAGTATCTGTACTAAAAATTAGTTCATCGCCACATTTTAAACTATGTAATCATTTCTAAAACAGAAAAATCTCCTTTCATACTAAGAAAAACAAAGTGGATTGCAGTAAAAATTTAACATATAACTCACGGCAAACGGTCGTATATCACACTTCGAATGAAACTGTAAAACATATTTTCCTGAAGCCGTCATCATTACAGAAAGTCGCTCTGGAGCTAACCCTGCAGCGTACATGAAGTCAATACCTGAAAACCATGACTGAAAATGCATCACGTATTTTACATCAAGTATAAAAACATGCTTCCTTTTCTAAAAGATGTTAGACGTGAATTTGCATGCATGAAAGTGTCATCTTTCTTTAAAAAAAGTTATACTTAATACTATGAAAAAATAATCTTCCAAACAGGCTATAATGTTAGATATTACTTCTAATTAATCAACTGCAAGAATAAAGCCATGGCATATGTAGAAGAAGCATCTTAATTCTAGCAATTAAGAGTTTGTGAAGTACCAAAAATGTATTACAATATCCATAATTCGACCAATCTAACAGAAATCACATAAGCCAGCAATGTAGTAATGGAAAACATTAAGAATACTAAAACTAACAGTATCAATGAAATCCCTAAAAACGGACATCTACAACAATAAAGCTGAGGAAAGTTACCTCTTAAAAACGTTTTCCCTGACGTTTTTAACAGCATCTTCTCGGTGGCCAAAGCGACAAGACTCTTTACCAACATTTCTTCCTCCCTTTTGTCGCTTGGCTTTATTCCCTAAACATGTACAATGAGCTTGCGCTAAATTCTCACATCCGTTCTCATAACTCCAATATTATAAGTACAAAGAACGATGGATCTAACGACAATCATAGAAATATTCTACCTACTTTCTAAGGAAGCAAAGTTTTAATAATGCCAACAAATCTCGTCAAATATCAATAATTTAAAACGAGACTACATATTAACGACATACTTCAAGCGCGGTATTTCAAACAGTGTATAGAGTGGTTCTGTCGTTGGGTATTATTCGTTATAGGAAAAACTACAAAATACAATTTCATGGTGATAAAGTATTTTTGAGTTTTTAATTGTTAGTGTCACATGGCTATAATAAAAATGGCGTGATTGGGTATAATATACTGCGTGATCTATGTTTTTAACTATAAACTATTGAATAACACTGTTCTTTGTTGTTTTTAGTTTGCGAATTTATCAAACTCATAACAAGTCTAACATATTTACTAACATATATATGTAAATTATATACTGAACAAAGTGACTAAAATATTTCTCAGGATAAACTAAAATTTTTACCGCTATCACTGTTAAGTGTTGAATACCTAATGCTCTGCTAGATGGTAGATAGATCACCCAAACACTTTCATTTATGGTTCATCTTGTCAGAAAATTTAGTAGTTTTCAAGTAGCATATGTTCTTAACTTTTTTAACATATCACTAAGAATATAGGTATTTTTTTCATCATAGATTCAATATGATTTCGTTTAGCTCTGCATAAGAAAATTATACTTTAAAATCACATTAACTAAAATGAATTATTTTTCTTAATTTGTTCTAAGTACAGAAGAAATATGGAAAGTACCAGTTCAATGAATTTTGAACAAGTGTTTCATGCTAGTAGCTTCTATTACATTGAGGAAATTATTGCTATAAATTATATAAATAATGAAATACATCTTAATGTAAAATACTGTGGTAGGCGAAACCTTACATAAAATCATGAATTCTGCCTAGGTCAGAAAGGACGTTTTGTGCAATTTCTAATATTCATATAACACATTACAAATTCATTTAAAGTAGAAAAATTGGGTACTGTATTGTAATAGTTATAAGATGCAATAATAGAATTTAGTTTATTATTGCAGATGTTCGATAAAAGAAGAGACCGAACTCTTGAAGCGGCAAATTGGCACGACAGAAGGCACGCATGGAATAACTGAAACAGTGAGGTAAATATTAAATCTTTAGGAAATATAAATCTTAAAGAACTACTTGATTAGCAGTGGATACTCATTCTAATTTCTAGTATATGCTGAGATTACTCACGCTGAATGTTAGTGCACTTCCTCAATAGTTAATGCTCTTGAAATAATCCGCAAGGGCTCCGGTCGTCTTACTGCACATTTCAGGCTGTAGTCCACCCTCGTAGATGGAGATGATTACTGCTAAAATAAGTATTTCACCACATGTTTGAACTACTCAATTTTATATGTTAGTATTTTCAGAATGCGTTTTGGTAACACTTGCTGCCTTACTCTTATTTTCCACTCGCCTTGGCCCGTCTTATAGATGAAAAATCCTTGTGCTCCTTTCTTCCCAATAATTCGATCGTCATCAGCGTTAAGAACAAAATACTTCTCCCCTTCAAATCGTAGTCCTGTGCCAAGTAGAGCATCCTTATTGGCAAATCCTCGTCCTGCTGCTGCCGCTTCATCAAGTGTGATCTAGATCATTGAATTATAATAGTCCTAATTTATTCCTGAACGTTAATTTAAATTTTAAATGCTTAAAAAGATTAAAAACGTACTTAATATTTGTATATTTTTAAAACGAAGTGGGCAATGTTTTAATCTAACATTACAATTATCTCAATTCTTTCGATATTTGTCTACTTGAAATTGGCTAGAGACAACAAAGCTGCGCACTTTTTAAAACCTTTGCTGACAATCGGGACCGGATAAGATATTGATTGTCTATTAGATAACAATTTAATTAAAAATAGAAAAATTAGGCTTAATAATTTTAATTAAAAGTTATAGATCTACCTTACACAATGCTTAGAAGAACAATGTTATTATCTCTATTCATAACATACCTTAAAATTATCACTTTTACCCCATATGGATCCATCGAATCCGCAGATAGCTGCTTTGCTAACATTACCGGATCCTACCAAGTTATTGTTGACGAGATCTGCCCAAGACATTAGCGTTCTAAATAAATGAAAAATTTCACTTGGCTATATGTATGCATTTATCATATACGGAATACTTTATAGAAATACATTGCAAACGATAGTAAGCTGATTTGATTGACTACCACAGAATATACAGTTTAGAAATTCGTCATTTCTGAGAACATTATTAGTGAGCAACTGAAATTTAGTAAAGATAACATTTCGGAATTATTTAAGCGCGAATGTGCTAAAAGAATAGCAATGTACAAATATTTGACGTATGTTCATAGCTAAAGATTATGAAAACAACAAACAGTGGATGACCTATTTTACAAAACAGGCACTATTTTATTATATTCATGTGTTTGTAGTTTCCAAATACTCATAACTGTCGCGAGCTATGGTTTGTAATTCCTTTTTGTACGATATAATTCATGGTCTCTAATCTTTTGCTCCACTAAGCATCGGCGTGCCTTCATTTATGGCAGAAGGCATTTATTTTCACTGCCTATAAGTATGTTTCCAACTGTCGAATGTAGATTCGTGGAAATACGTTATCGTTCTGCAGCAGAAAGGACTCCCCACTGAAAGATTTGCGTAGCAAACATCCTTTAATAATTAATGGTCCACTCAGTAATAGCTAATTAGTTGTATTTTTGAATAGGTTTGTTCGAGTTTAAACTATTATATTATAGGTAAAAATTGGTCATTAATTTATTTTAGTTAATCATTAATAAATTTCAGAAGTGAAACAGCTTAGGGTATAGTGACCAAGAAAAAGATGAAAAGTACAATGATGGTATTGATTTGTGAGGAATGTGTAGATAACGACGAAAATGTGTAAGAGAGGCAACGAGACAGTGTAAAAACGAATAGATCAATTGTCGTTAAAAGTCTAGGGGCAATATGAGGTTCAAACTGTAAGTGCTTAGTTGATTACTAGATATTTATACAATCTGATGTATGTATTAAATATAATTGGTGTGCATACGTAACTATCCCAATTTTTTAACAAATGAACGTTTTATCTCTACTTTATTGAAAGATCTCCTTAGTCCGAATGAGTACTGAGTTCACATAAGAAAAACTAAACTTAATTTGCTGCATTTGTTCCTGTACTTATCGTATTTTGCAGAACTGCCAATTCTTCCCATTACTTCAGTTTCAGCTAGATGTAGTGAGAATTGTTCTATTGCAATAATGATTAGCTCGTGATTATTATTGACTTGTTAGATTTTCTACGTAAAATAATAATTACTAAAGTCAGAAATTATGAAAATTCCTGTAGTAATAAGGATATATAAACTGGTATCATTTTAAAATGTTATAGAAAATTGGGTGAAATGGAGATAAGCAGTTAACTCGGTTTCTAATGAAGAAAGAGAATAAGTACAAAATCTGGTTTTGATTCATCAGGGGGGTGACTGAGTCAATATCTGAGGAGGCTGTAAAAACGAGGGCGCGATGAAGGAAAAAGGCAGTACATATGGGCGATGTGGTAGCGGCAACTGGCGCGGGGGAAGAACAACTGACACTAAATTAGACAGTCAACAAATTTCAGAATAATAATATGATATATACTAAGAATTCCTGGAAATTTCGATTTCTTCCCAATTTAGTGCCAGGTGTGCATAATTGTAATCTTACACTTTAAGAAGTAAGTGTGAATAAGATTTTCTGCTAAGAATCTTATTCAATTTAAATATCGAAACATTTCAAATAAATCTAATGTTTCATTTCATTTAACTGCATCGGGAAAGATTTATAAACTCATAAAACGCTTGCCTAGTAATGGTGTTGCTAAATATCAATAGTGCTTAGTACTATTTGCATCACCAATGTTGAGTTGGGTGATAAATTATTCAGGTGTCAGCCGGAGCAGATCCTTCTCCAGTGAGTTTTACTGAAATAAGTGCCAAATTAAATATAATATACCTCTATATCTCACGATACTTTTAAAAATCATTTGTTGATCAAAACTATTTCAGCATGTCATAGAAAATTACATGTACGCTTATATGGAGTAAATGCAAAACTCAGCTCAATACTTTATCAATCATTCCCTCTTTAGCTTAGAGAATAAAAGGTAATGTGTCTAAACAGTCATAATATGGTTTATGTAAAATTGTGAGCATAATGAAATTAAGATATTCTTTCTTATTGAAATACTAGTAAATTATCTACAGCATAAGGAAAAAGGCAAATAATAAGCACTAAACGACACCATCTTCGTCCACGCTACCATATTTGACAAATTCATTGGAGGAACAAAAATTAGCTTATTAAAACACACTTCAGGAACTATACATGATTTATGTTGATCCAGTGAGCACTAAGGGAAATGTGACTTTATTAATTGTCGGTTTCTTGCGAAAATCAAAGATGATTTTCGTGGTTGCAACGAGGATTGTTAGCCTTAATCCAGCAATCGACATGCCCGATTACAGTGAAAACAAATATCGGCAGCACGTTCGTTAGTTACATAATTAAAGGAGAACTCAACTAAAAGATACATGGCAGCATATGCACAGGTAGAATTTTTAAAAACCAAAGGCATTTAAAGATTGGATCATCATTTCAGATTCACACTAAGGAAGAATATGTTTTCTCAATAATAATTATTGAGATATTTTCTAAAGACTCAGAAGGATATCGGATCAGCTGATAGTTTAACGTGCCAGCTTTCGAAGTGTTATTATGAGTGCAGGGATCAGTTTTCCAAGAAAAACAAACGCTTACTTTGTTGACAGTAGCCTTAAAATAAACTTCAAATATTGATACTTTTGTAAAAGATACTTTCTAATGCTAAGATCTAAACTCTAATAAATTCGTTTTTCTATTGAGTTCTTGACAAATGAAATAAGCAGTGGTATCTTAATGAGTCATTCAGTTCAGAATACGTGCTTTAACAATGAATTTCTAGTGATTTCTTACAATAGAAGTTCATAAATCTCGTACTACGTATATTGGAATATTAACAATATCTATTGTTGTATGATTAGCTTTCAGCAAATCAAACTATTTAAGGAAGAAATGTCAGAAATGAAAATAAAGTTTTTAGACGTGTTCTATTTGACACATCTATATCAGAAGAGATGCTTTCAAAGACTACAACTTTGTTTTTCAACTATCACAAGCCTCCCTAAACACTAAGTTGGCGCTTCGGTCACTGTCATCGTGAGTAACCACTGCTGATTATAAAAGTATTTAGCTAAGAACTAATTTCCCAAGTCTGTGTCTTGTTTCATAGAGTAGCCACAACATGAAATGGTTGATGCATGAAAATTTAATGCAAAATCCGTTCTTAAAAGTAAATCTATGAGACATTTAAGCTCAATGTAACATGAACAGTACTTTATTTATGTTAAGATGGTCTTGTTTTCATTTCTTTCTAGGTATAAGTAAATTTCTCGAAGTGCAAACGCGCTATGAAATATCATCCTTTTTAACAAAGCATTGCAGACCAATTATATACAAAATTAGTGAAATGCCATTACTTTATAAACTACGGAAAGGAAAAAATTTTTAAACCACCGTTGTTACCCTCAATAAATCAATAACTTATCATTGCAACTATTCACATAAGTCTTTGAACATTGATGTTATTATTGTTATAGAGTTGTCTATTTGTTTAAACTGAATGTTGCTTTTCATAAATTGAAAATGGATTTTTGTTTCAAATCCACTAATTATAGGCAGTTTTTGTGGCCTCTTCATTTTGTTAAATGTTCAATCCTCTGACCATAGGCTAGAAAATAATGTGTAAATTCCCTGAACAATAATAAAAGACAATGGTGTATTGCGTGGGTTCATTTTTTACTATATTTCGGTTTCTTCGCTCGTTTATTTTCAAGTCAAAGTATCTAAAAGTTAAAAAATCAGAGCGTCTCGCATATTGTTCAACTACTATTGTGCTTTTCTGGTGCAATGCACAACAAAGAAGCTCCAAAGAGTGCTCTTCAAATGCTATTCGCTCCGTTAGATTTAGCGATTGTGACTGACAGCTCGGTTATTAAGCAAAACCGTCGAATTTCGTTAGTGAAGGTGTTAAATTACTTATTTCCTGCACACTACTAGTGGTTTTATTATGAAATATTTTATAAAAATATAGGCTTAAATATGTGCGTATATAGAAGATCTCGATGTTTTGATAAAATGTTATAATATGAGAATAAATTAGGTAAATGTTGGAAAAGTGACAGGAAGTAATTGAGGTTTGTTTCGGCTTTCTTTTGTGAAATATTATTAGCTTTGTTTGTATTCAAAAAATAAATCGCACTAAGTTATCCTCTTTTTTGTAAAATATTAATCAGCTAGCTATTGAGGTGACAGACAGTGACGATTTGCCGATACATAGAAGCAAATTTTTCTTCCAATGTCAACGGTGATTTCCGTGCTCTATCCCATGCAGTATGGCAGCAGTGTTTTACACAGGTGGATATTAAAAGGAAGATAGAGTGGACCATAGTATAAATAAATAATAAGAGTTATACGAATGAAATATATTTAAATATCAACAGGTACATCTTTATACAATTGTGGTACCCGTCATATTATTATGGAAACTTCGAGACACTTGTCACGGACGTATTGTGGATAGTAACTTATCACAAGACAACTATTTTAGACAACTTAAAGCATGTTCGCCTAAAAATAAACCATATCTATCTAATTGATGAATAAAATAAACGATAGTAATTTAAAAGTTGTAAAAAATTGTGTTCAATCCAAATTTTTCAAGTTCTGGTTTTTTCCTAGAACAGATTGACCCTTAAAAGCCTATGGGAATTCATATTTAAATAACTTAAGAGAATTTTGCTGTATCTACATGCATATAAACTATGAATTTCGAATAAGTCAGAATTTCGTGATAAGAGAAATCCGTATCCAAGAGCCAATTTGTTTCAGGAAAATTCATGTCCATTATAAAGTGCAATTAGCTAATGCCAAAAACTAGAGTATATTTAAGGCTTACGCTTAAGAAGATCAAAGTTATGGGTTGTATCATTCCAAAACCTCAGAAATTATCTCAGAACACTACTAGTGTTAAATGCGTTTCAGTTATAAACTTTTTCTGCACTTATGTTGCCTCTTAGTAAGAGTAGTGGACTTCGAGAGTGATAATCAATTCAGTTGAACCCTTCATTTGAATGCCTATAAGAAAAATATGCAGTGGTAGTTCAATAAACTACTTGATTATTGCCAATTCTTCACTACTAATTTTGGTTTTGTATAATCGTGTAGAAGCGTTGATGATTGCATTGTTTGTTCTTTATTCATGCACAATAGGTGTCTTCAGGAGAAATTATCGCTTAGAATTTTTAAATGATTAGTGTTACATGTCACTTATTTTTGCACAATACCATCAGAAATTAACCATACAAAAGGGTGTTCTAAGCCTATCTATCACTTTTATTCACACAAATCTTGAATCTAATTGTTGTTTGAAAATTTGTATTCAATATTTGTTTGCTTCTACTGGCTTATTAGACAAATAATAGTTTTCCTGCTTGCCTAGTAACTCATACGTTACTTTGTTATGTTTTTCTAGGTTTCCATCCACAGTAAATTTTTCGGTGTAGCACTTACACAATTAAAAATTATTTGCAATAATAATTTCGTTTTAAATTTTTTCCACAACTCTAAAGCTACAAGAGCCTCTCATGATTCTGACCATTTTGTTTAGCTAATATTTAGGCTAATAGTTATTGAGTATAAGCAGCAATACTGTATTTAACGGCAATTCTTCGAATTTATTACACTTCGACAGCATCTACTGAGATGCCATAAGCACTTTTGTGACAGCTAAAATACTGTTCTTTGATATTTTTATACACATTCTGTGGTTCTAAAAGTGTATAGAATAATGCACTACTTGCTCATTACTGTTCTAAGTGACACTTATTGAAATTTATTTAGTTTTATGTTAGAACTTTTACAATTTTAATAAGAGATAGTATGACGTCGCAATAAAACGAATTTTAATTACATGTTAACGTTCATAGTAATACACGTAGTTTTTACTTAATTGGTATTAAGTTTTAGTAATCAAATCTACGCTTTAACATATTTCAAGAAAGGTTTTTAAAGATTTTATAATGGAAAAATTTTCTTGTATGAAATATGTACTTGCTACAAAAGCAATTCTTTCTATACTTGCAGTGATTTATCCAATTATATTTTTCCATATTAAGGTAAGTGATGTATTTCTAAAAAAATTCCATGGAATTTCCTAAAAGCTGTTGTAACACAATTATTAGATCTTATTTTTCAAAGGGTAACAAATGGCTCATCCATCCAAATGCAAAAGTAATATATACAACTCACATGATATGGGTTATAGAACTACCACTTTCCCATGTATTCATTTATACGTACGACTTTTTGAGGTAAACTTCAGTAAAATCACAATTCATACATCTTTTTAATAATAATAATAAGGTTCTAAAAATAAAGATCCGGAAAATTGAAGAAGAAAAATGTTATATAAAGTAAAAAGTAAGTCGAAGATAGTTGGCTAGCACTAATATTCTCTTCAGCAAAAGCTTTTTAGGCTGTTACTGATAAGTGGCTACGAAATGTCTGTCGTCTTCACATTTAACACCAGAGTATTCGCGATTATTGGTATTATGGGCCAAATGTTTACTATGCTTGCCCTCTCCATCGAGCGTGCAATATCCACAATTAATCCTACTCATTATGAAATGATAAACACTCGAATTCTTGGAATAGTATTTGCCTCTATTTCTGTGAGTTATTAAGTAAAAAGAAAACTCCAATTTGGTACGCAAAGCTCTTCCGTGAGTTATCATGAGTTATAAGAGACAAATATATTTTTTGATTCAGTGTATATTAGCTTTTCTATTCCCTTATTTACTGTTATTTCCTGGTGTAAATTGGGAAGAGAAGGTAACCACATATGCACTGAGAGTAGAGGGCAATAAAGAGCGCTACCAGGTGAGACAAATATAATGCTTTTGTAATACAAAAAATATAAGCATAAAAACAAACAATTACGAGAGTGATGGTAAAGGTAATAACGAGACATACACAAAGACCTGATATATCCTCAGATATTGCTCTATGTCCAACTTCTAATTGAATTGCTTACTATTACTATGTGCCATGTGGCTCTCTTCGGAAACAAGAAACAATTTGGAAAGTTTTCTCAATCCAAACAGGCCGTTTTAGGTAATAAATACCAGGTAAGAGTGTCCTAGAACTGTGGTATTTGGAATTGTGGATTCGAATTTTCATTTCATATGCTATCCATTAACTATAAAGAAAGTATTAGGGTATGCAGAAGTTTTAGTTCATTATTTTCCAAACTTTCAGTTTATTCTAAGCCCATATAAAATACAATTCGACCATCAAAATCTCTCGCTTTCTGTGATCTTCTTCTATCTCTCGGGTAAATTTCGAATTCCTTCACGAAAAACGACATCGGCTTGGAGGCAATGAATTCATCGATCCATTTTCTTACCTCAAACACATCTCGAATACGTAGTTCGGCAAGTAACGAGATGCATGCGGAGACAGCTACCAATGCTGCTCTCGGAGAGTTCATTGTATCCACTCAGCGAGCTTCAGAATTTTTCTCATCTCATTCAATCGTCCCGAAATTGTTGCTTGATCAACTCCCAGTTGTTCTCCAAATTCCTTTGGTGTCTGTGACGGATTGTCGTCCAATAATGCTTGCAGAGTATCAGCCTTCAACGTTCGTGGAACTCCAAAGCGTTATCGGTCAACGACATCAAAATCGCCGCCTTTAAAACGTCGAAGCCAATATCTGCAAGTTCTATGTGAAAAAACGCCTACACCAAGAACAGAGCGAATGGATTCCCATTCTTCAGCAGCGCTTTTGCCTTGTTGGACCTCACAGAGAATGCAGCAGTGAACATGCGGCGTCTGGTGGCTCATCGTGTTCGCCACTGTTTTATGAGGATTCTTTGTCATTAAATCGTGAAGGGCGACTCTTCAGAAACTACAAGACCAACACTATGAATAGGTAAAAAGACGCGGATTTGTTTGCTCTGAATAGTTGTACCAGAGGGCTAAACAAAAGAACTAAAACTTCTGCATACACCTAACACTTATAAAAGCAATCTGTTTTATACCAGTACTCACATTAGGAGCAACATTTAAACCGAATAAGTAGAAGGAGTGCTACTAACAAACAAAGTATGGATGATTATTTACTATAGTTTTATCCTACTCTACAGTTATAACTAGCTTAATAAAATTTAGTAGGTTCTTCCGCATTGCGCTTAGACTATCAAACGAATATTTAATGCATCTTTTTAATTGTCGGTCAGAGCTCATGTCGTTATGTATCATCAAAGTGAGCTGAAATTCGAGATATCATTCAACAGCTTCTTAATCTGCTTATCCGCCTTGGATTTTCACGTCAAATATGCAAATCTAATTGCACTTACATGTATGTATCAGAATTTTGGGGTTCATTGTATATCAGAATATAGTATTTCAGGTAAAGGAAACCAGTAAAATTATGAGCAATCTTCTACCAATGTTTTGGATTCATTTTCTGTTTTTATTTCTTAATACTTTGGGTCTTAAATCTTACTTTATAGTGAGTCATATTTATCTTTGTTACTTATATAAACAAATCAATTTATCCCACCGATCTTGTCCATCCGGTAAGTATGCGAAGTGTTTTTTTACTAGGTCACCACTTTCAAGTTCAGGTTTTTAGTTCCCCATTAGAATAAATGGTAACTTTCAAGTTCTAGCCAGTACAGACAATAAATTTAACTTCGTCTTCCACAGATCAATTAATGAGTAAGAATTAATGTCTTTACTAAGTTATCAGTAGAATGAATAGTTCCTCTAATTACTGGATTTCTCTTTACTTGATATTTGCGTATTAAAACTTCTTATTTACATATACATCCCTTTTAAGTCATAATGATAAAATGACTAACAAATGCAAATTTTATATTTTAGAAGGAAACCCTCACATTACCGAAAATGATGTACATTATTTTATTTGAGAGAAAGATGACATTACACAAGATCGCAGAAACTAACCTCGCAGAAAAAGTAAATTAGAAGTACGCCTATAGTAACCATATTGCATGATACCATCACAAGAATATTAAAATATTTATAGGATAACTATTCCTAAAACCCAATAATAAAAAACTTCTTATGACACTAACAACAGATGACTATTAGAATACCACGGCCGCTAATTAGTGCACTTTTCATGTTCATAGATACTTTTAAAACAAATCTTAAAACACTATTTATTTAGTTCTTTGATGAGAATGACCGGGAATTATATGCATTGTGGACTGAGTGTTTTGGGCAGGTGAGACATAGCTACCCCCTTATGAAAACTGAGTAACAAATAATCCATCAAGCTGACGATGATTCTTTCAGATTGATTTATATTCTATTATAATGCCAGTTATACTGTCCAGAAAATTGAAGCATGAACTTGAGAAAGCTTCCCGACTAATCAACAAAAATCTTCCTCAAGATGCTTATTTTAAGTCTCTAAAATCAATGTTTGACCATAGCAGATAAGTGATGAACCTCAAAATACCAAAGGCACATATATTCAGTACAAAAAAATGGAAGGAAGTGGAAACATATAGAGTGAAGTATATAATATAACAAGCCAATTATCCAGTTTTGAAATAAAACTCATACATACAAGAATAAATATTTAGAAATTCAGAAGTCCACATTGTTATATCACTATGCTAAGGATTTAGGAGGAGGAAGCATCGGGATATGGCCAAAAACAAATTCCTCCGCTTCGAATCTCTGGATATCTTCAGCCGAGAGATGAGATCTTAGCGAATATGCGTAGTCTTTAGAACTTTTATCGGTGTTAGAACCACCATCCATACAACTCTCCTTATCAGTCTTCGATATTCGTCTAAAGTTCCGCATTAAAATATTTTTCATTCTTAATCAAATGAAAATAACGCACCCAATACTACACTATAGCAATATATAAAACTTTCGAAATATAACTATTTTCAAGAACATAAATGAATGTATGTACGTTCTCAGAATCTATATATGTATATGGTTTATGAAAAACACTCACTTAATTTCTGTATCACATAATCCTTTAGTTCTCACATTTTCCACATGTATTTTTGAGCTACAAAAACGGGCAAATTTAAATTCAACAAGTTTTAAAAAAAGGTTTTTAGATACAAGACTGGATATCTGAAGCCAAAAAATATAATCTTTTCTGTTATATATAGGTTACCATGCTCTCTGATTTATTTCATTTCCTGAGATCGAAATAGATTCCGATTTTGGAGCAACGTACTTGTATTTACTGAAACATAAGTTAATGGGAACAAATGGCAAGTTTCAGCAAAGATAACTCTACATGGTGAAGGTTAACAACTCTAAGTAAAAATATAACTACATTCGATGAAAATGTAAATGTCCCAACTTACGGGTCAGGTTTCCGAAATCCGTTATAGTAGTCCGGTATGTTCCCCTTAAAAATAAGTGTTTCTCCTCGTATCCTGGTGTAATATAAAGAAAATAATTAACCCACACCTGACTCCCATTTCTGGGCAAATAATGGTCTTTGGACTGAAGCCGTCCAAGCATTAACGGATCGGAGTGAAGAAATGGACATGAATCCCCGTTTCGGCATGAGTTTAACCTTCCATTAAAAAAACGACACAATGGTGGAGGCATATCGCCTATGTTAAAATACTTAAACGTACAACCCCTGCAAAAATCATGTATATAAAACTATCTTACCATACAAATTAAGCAGATTTCTCAATAGTCCAATTGCTTGGTAAGCAATACTATTACTATATTCAATTTCTACATGTAGCTCTCGCATAATAGAGATAATTAAACGCAATACATACGATATCAGCCCCTAGAAATCGAATTTATAACCACATTATACATCATTCAAATTTATGACATATTAGTCATCAAAATATTTAACCATTAACAAAATCATTCCAAACAAAATAAAATAAACATTGTCTCTATGGTTATATACCAGCCAGTTCGATATCTATACACAATGTTTATTACATTTGTAATTTCACCAATAGAAGTTTGAAAAATGTGTAGTCAATAATTCTCAGACACAATACACCTAAGCTAATGTTTAACAAAAAAAAACCATCTTAATGTACTCCTACTTATTCTTAAAGAATTCTTTCACAAGTTCTAGCGCCTTCGCACGATGACTAATCACATTCTTCATATCACTGTCCATCTCAGCAAAAGTCATATTGAAGCCGTCAGGCTACGTATTAAATAAAGTTCATTTTTAAAATTTAACATATAAAAATCCAAAACCCGTTACCTGGAAACATGGGTCCCATCCAAACATGTTGATTCCTCTTGGAAATACTATTTTACCAGGACACTTTCCTGATATAAGAAACATTAGATGTTCTACAAAATTAACTATTTCGTATCTTCATTAATGTCATAATTATATTTTTAAAAGTTTAAGAAACGTAAACTTGAAAAACCTACCACTGAATATATGAATTGGTTCATCCTTTCCTTCCGTATAAGCAAATATACACTGTGCATAGGCTGTTTTGTCATCGAAACCAGCTAAATGAGTCGTCAACCAGTTTAAAGTATCTAGTTCCATTAAAACTAAAGTTTAAAGAACGAATAAAATAAAACATACTATTCTACAAATTATATTAAGACGTCAAATTTCCTATTATTTTAGAAATACTGAAAACATGTACCTAACATTTGATGCAATCCAGTTGGTCCTATTTTCTTAAGAAACCACTTAACGTAGGGCCCTGGAAGACCATCCATTGCGTTAAAGCACAGACTTGTGTCCTCAACCCGAAATAAATATAATTATTTATATATACGTATTGTTGACCATTTAAAGCCGATTAAACATTGTATTATGAAAACTGCCATAAATATACGATAAATTGCAAGGTGTTTCATTCGTTGTACTTACTAAGATAGGACCACTTATGCGTTCAGCAGCCTCACGACATTTGCGCTCAGCAATGTATTTTGGTTCTCCTTGATACTCACTGATGTCTAGATCTACGTTGTGCACCTAAATCAGTGATAGTAATACAAATGCTTCGTATAAACTATGACTTTTGTAGAACTGAGCTTTACTATAAACAACATAAGTATATCCAGTCTGTTTTCATTCAAATAATTTAATACAAAGATAAATATATAATTATACTTTATAGTAGAAATAAAATATAGGCAAGCCTTGGCAAAAGTTAACAAACTAAACGAGTTTAATTTACAGATTTGAAGAAAATAACAATATCCACAGTATATATATTTACAGTATTTCATGTTACAGTTTCCTAGTTATTACTATGAAGAACAAACAAATTATTAAACTTCACTTTTTCAACACTATTACCTGAAATAAAACATCAAATACACATATATTCAGAAAAATACAAAGCTATAGGAGTAAATGAGCTAGTATAATCAACTAACAAAAAACAAGAGAAAAGACGGGGGAGCATAAATACTAGGTGCTAAAAGACACTGTTTATCCAATCGTCCATCAACCGTTGAGCCATAGACATTTCAGCCACCTTCTTACATCTTATAGTCCCTTCTCTCTGTATCGTAACTTCTTTATCTATATCATATTGACACAACCTAAGCTTCTTAATATTTTGTCTCACGGTTGTTTCATGGTTATTTCTTGAGGACACTGTATGGGAAGTTTCACTCAAAGAAGAGAAATCCGGAAAAATTGTTTCTAGTTCTACACTTGCTTGTCTTTTGCTGATAGGTCTAGTGTCATCTACTGATGAGCTCTGCACATAAATTTCATTACATGTTGTAAGTGGTAGCGGATTGCAATAGTTGGTTGACTTGATTTTTTTCTCATGAATTTCTTCCGGACGATTGATTTGAGACGATATTTCAAACCGTAGATCTATGGCTTTAGGATCGTCATAAATAACCTCAATTTCTAGACCATACCGTTCTTTGGCGACAGGCCACATTAGATGAGGAATTGTAGCCATAAAACCTGAGCACAGAGAGAGGTTTGACGGTGTGACCACGGACGGAAACAGTGGGAGTAAACATTTTCGAGACATGATGAAGCGAGACAAGCCTAAAGAATTACTGGTAAGCAATATATGCAACTTCTTCCCGTACCTCAAATGATGACAGAATAGCCTTCACTTCGCGTAACTTCCCAGTGTTTCCAGTTACAAAAGTAATGGCACGAGACATCTGAACTTTATACTACGAAAACAACAGCCAAACATTCAAATAAAATTCGAAGGTAAATAAAGTTTAGACTTATAAACAGGACATAAGTATTTACATTTAGATTCTTTATTTTTTCAAAATGTGCCACCTATATAACTCACAAATAGTCTTACTATAGCAATAACGATATTGCAAATTAATTTCCTGTATAAATTTATAGTTAACCTAAGACTGTTTCTCTCTTAAATAGTCTTATTATGATGCTTCCTAAATATACATGATATCATAATAACAAGTCAGAACTATACACTTTATCATTACTATTGGACTAATTCTCTTTCTACGCTTATTCCTCTTCTTTAAAATTAGTCATAAGTTTCTATAGGAAATTGACTCCGCAACCAATTTGGAATCCCGTTGTTTTGTTATCACCAGGACAATATTTGAGTGGCATTACGTAATTTAACTCCAGTCTTAAGATGTTCCGAAAAATGAAGGCTATGCCTAAAATGAACAACATATAGGATAATATACAAGAAATCAGTCCACAATGTTAAAATCTTTAGGTTTATTTATTAGCAAAGACCCTCAATAAGTCAAACATAGGTTTCTTATATTAAGTACCACTTATACCTACAATCACTCATATGAATGTATAAGCAAGGGCGAAGCTTTAATTTTACATAGAAAACAAAATTAATTATAAATGTACCTAATCCCATTGAAACTCGTTGAGCATCCTGAAGATCTCTTCGTATGTTTCGCGAACGAACAGAAACTACACTTCCTGATGTTACAAATGCGTGACCAAAGAGCATCTAAAATTAATAGATAAGTTTATATAAAAACTTTAATAATTTTACATTATTTACTTGCGGTGGATAAAGAGGGCGATACAAGTGTAGAACGCCACATATAGCTGTACCTCCTCCAAGGCAAGAATTATCTGCACGAACCTAAAAACACTCGATAATGATATATTTTAAATTGATACCAAATAAATGACGTCATTTATTATGAGTCTGAAATATACATTTTTGAATAATACTAAATTAGACATCCAAAATGTTATGAACTACATGATTGATTTATAGCTTAATAACTTTCATGTTACCATATAAAAATACCAAAGAAATTAAAAAAGGAAGTGCACCCCAAGTGTATTCAGTCCGAATCCACGGACGTCCTGTTGCCCACCCAGATACAGTCTATCAAGAAGGTGGATTTCACGATCGCCAAGTGCCTTTACATTTTTCAATTGGACAGAAGCCGACAGAACAAATCCCATAACTAAAGGAGCTGCCGCCTAAATTTAATTTAAATATTGGCAATCCCAACTTATTTTCGAAAACTGAAGAAAGCAAAGTTAAGTACACATAAGCCGTTATTACCTGAAAATCCACTTGATGTCTGAGAAATGATGAGTCTCCAAATGGACCAGCATATTCTTGACATATACGAGCTAAAAATAACAAACGGCAGATTTTAATCTATGAATTGAAGACAACGGCAAATTAATAGTAAAAAAAACAGTACAAAAAATCATCATAAAATCTTACAACATTATTATAATCAACAAAAGAATAAGAACCTAAAAGTCCTTTCGTTGCAAGGATAGGCCGATCACGATTATCAAGAGCAATACAATTCTCCATTGAGAACTTAATTGTATGTCCTGCATGTTCACGGACTGCAAAAGCTGCATCGTCAGTGGCCTTTAGAGAACGCCAGATCTTTAAAATTACTTCTTTATAGCTATTCTAACTCTAATATTAAAGTGCTACAAATAGGTCATCAAAATTTATTTTCAATGTAGACGGGAACAAAAATATTTAAGAATTTTACATGAATATGAATACTACAAATACATAAACGTACTTGTAGACTAGATTTATAACTTGCATAGACATTAAAGACAAACCGAATTCAACTTGATGGAATGATGGATCTTTCTGGAGAGCTGTCCATTATACTGCAGAATTAACGCATTCTCATCACAGTTAGATTGGTTCCAGGGCAGATAAGACATGGATCTTATAACAGTGAGAGCAGTTAATAACCACCAAATGTAATCGATTCAACATCATATATGCATAATCGTTTACAAGTGTTGCAAACACTTATCCCTTTTTGGACGATGTTAATAGTTTTCACCATATTTTAATTTCTAGGAGTAAACTTAATATGAACATTGCATAATCTATCACTGTGATGTGCAAACAAAATAAGGGTCCAAATTTGTTTAAATAAAACCAGTATTGGCCGGGACTAGAAAATGATAGTATCTCGAAAATAGTATTGCAAGCACAAGTTGTCCACTTAATAAAACCAAATAAAAAACTCAGAATATCATGTTATAGATACAAACCTGTATATACTAGCTGACATATTGGAATACTTCTGCCAGCCAAGAAACGGCTTAGTGAATGAAATATTGAAACTGTGGTCACCCTAGAAATTTAGCTTTGTTAAAATGTAAATATATATAATCTTAATTTTAATCTATATTATTGCAAACTTAATTACAACATCTACAACAACAATCATGAAAGTACTTCAAATATCACTTAGAAATATGTTAATGGACATCACTTTTGCTGATATTAAATGGCATTAAATACCTACTTCGCCTTACATTACGGAAATATTAATTCCATACCTTAACTGTATATGTATAGCTTGAATTAACAGCTTCTCCACGACCTTGTAAGCTCATCTTGCCTGCGTTTAAAGAAACGTCTGCATCACCATTAGTGCTCATTCCAGCTTTAACACCAAGACTAAATGCCTAAAACTTGAATGTTATGATTACCGTTCCTTTCCCTCAAAAAACCTATTAAAACGACCAGTTTAATCCACTACTCACAGTAACTGACCTTTGGCTCCTTAACGACAAAGTTGACTATATACCCGTTACTTGTAGGAGCTGTATCTATAAGTGCTACGGCATTTTCCATCAAGCCTACCTCCTAAAACACAACTGTTAGTTTCAAATTAAACGAAATATACTATGATTATTAAATTTAAAACTATCATTTCAATATATTTTCGCATTATTCAAACCTGTAAGTGCTTAGCAGCAAGGTGAGAGTTGTGCACCAATTCATCGACATTAGAACTTTTGTAGAGCTCAGAAACCTGAAAGTTTGTGAACTAGTCCTCAAAAATTTTGAATAATTATACTAGGGAATATTCGTTATATATAAATTAATTTACATTTTATAATAAACTAAACATAAAACCTCTTTAAGTAATGCATCGCTTTTAGTTATGTGTATGCCGTGAAATTGTACGGCCTCAACAATTGAAGGCACAGTATCAGCTTTTCCCAGGAGAACTGAAGCTTTGTGAAACGTTTTCTCGCCCATTAAACTTAGCTCTGTGAGATAGGTAAAATTTTTAAAATATATACATCATGAACAATCGAAATACTGTAATTAATTTATAATAGTATTAATTTTCCTCATTAGAATACCGAAGAAATCCCGTAATCATTCTTTCAATAAATATTATGCCAGAAAATATGAAGATCTGTACATTATTAATCAACGAAATACATGAAGTATAAAATCATTATCTCGAATACCAGTACAACCGCACAATCAACAAAAACTTTCAAAATTAGGAGAGACCACGCCCAAATGACAGAGCAGTGGAACAAAGCAGGAAACTTGCTAAATATCATGTATAGCGAAGTCGATTTTTTTTTCAAGGCTTAGGGTTCATATTATTGTTTTAACGTGTTTATTGAATTCATATTTTATAACTTTATATTGGAAATAAAACGCAACAAAGTCCTTATTTTGAAAAAAAGTAGAATAAGATAATTAAGCTACATTTAGTATTTCTATCCAGTGGCTTACGACTCGAGACTGGTTTTGTGCATTTAAATTGCAAGTTATAGTTATTCATTCATTAAGCCCCCTTCCTATACCGTATACAGGTATATTTTTACTTTTAAAGTAATTGTTTTTAGATAATTTGTATTCACTATTTTTCACGATGTGTCTGTTGCAATTGAATTAACTTCAATGCGTTCATTTGTATCTGGGCGAGGAGCCTCGGAAGATCGCCGATCAGTTATTTCTGGGAATTCAAGTAATGCTTCGACTCTGGTTCAGGAGAGTATCATTTCAAACAAAACAACTACTTCCCAATTAAGAAAGTAAATATATCTTGATCTTTAATATTCAGTCTTTGTTTAAATATTCTCCATACTTTCTAATTTAAGCACAAGTTTCTCTAATTGTATTTACGAATCTTCGTGAAACGTAGATTAATAAGGTAGCAAAAGTAGTTTTCCTTTAGAGAGTTACTGTTTTGTTTTATCATAGATTCACAGCCGGAGTTGGTCGTCCAGGTCTCGCAAGGGAGGCTAGGGAAGCCGTAAGGAATGTGATTACTACCCAAAATCCTACGGTACTTATTTTTGTAATAAGTGTCGTATAGTTTGTTACTTTATTCATATTTTGTATATTCTAGAGGAAGTCACCTATAGGTGAACCGCTAGACTACGAGAAATTCATTACCGAAAAAGCGATTCAATTGGAAAATGATTCACAAAGAGAGTTGTTACTTTTCCCAAGAGATGATATTGAGGTCAGTCATCGTTTTCTGAAAAAAAGAGAGTTAGAATTTGTTAGAATAAAATAAACTTATAAATAAATAATATAAACTTAATCTTTCATATTATCCATTTGTAAGTAACTAATGTTAAGGAGTCGAAAGTTTATCCTGACTCCTCCACAGTTCTTCCTACCGTTTCTGAGGATGATTTATCTTCCGCTAAATGGTTGCTTACGAAAGAGGCTCTGCGGCTGTATATATCTCCTCATAGAATAATTACCTTCAATTACTCAAAGTTTGCTGGCGACTATAATAGAGTTAATGAAGGGTTAGTATTGCAGTGATTTAAATTACTTCTTTCAATCAATAGAAGTAATATTATTTTACTTTAACAGAGGTTTATTAATGTAGAAGATATTAAGCGGTATTTCTGAGTAAAATTAATGGAAATTACTATGGTAGAAATTGTTCATTGTAGTTCATCTGCTGAAACTGATGTGGCTTTATCATCTCTTGTATTCGAGTCCGATATGGCTCTCGAGGAAGAGAAAGCCGTATGTTTAAATTTAATAATATTTAAGAATTGCTATTCCCGTTTTTGTAAACAAGTACTAATGTCATTTATTCATAGGCCATGGAAGGATTCTTGTTGTCCGATATTGTCAAAGAAGGGTACGTCATGGTTGTCAAAAGTGATCCTAGTCTTCTCGATAATCTGAAGGTATAGTTTATGTGAAAAACGTATTTTTCTTAGGTAAATTATTTAGCAATAATAACTTATAAATCACCCGTATTTCTTAAGCTTTGAAGATTTTCTTTATTAATTATACTCGATTTTTGTGGTATTATTTAAGTCCGCAAAGAAGCGTTACTGTATTCTTCGAAGGTTAGAGGGTGGCGATATAGCAATAGAAATTCGAAAAACTCCAAATGATGCTCCTAAGCGGGCAGCATTGAAGATCAATTCAGCCCAGTTGAAATGCACCAAAAAAGGAAAAACTGTTCTTGAGGTTTTTTTATAAAGATTTATTGTTATTCTAATTTTTTCTGATTTATTGATTTTATAGAGCTTTAAAGCTACTTTTATTTCACTTTTTAATAGATTGAGCCATATGCTGAAAACGAAAAAAATGATAGAAAACCACTCATGATTGCTAGCGAAGACAGTGAAGAATTATCAAACTGGCTCTTGAACGTACAACGTGCTATTGCCATTGCCAATAAAGGTATATTATGCATCAGTTTTTGCGTTTTTTTCATAATAATTATAATAGCTCGATCCAATTAATGTATTAATAATTTAGGAGATTCTATTAGTGTTTGTTCTGAACGATTTGAAAAGTCTGATAGAAGTCTTAGTGAACCAGCTGCTGACTCAGAAAGTATTAACAGTGAAGATAGCGGTAATTATCACGATGTAAGGTTTTATTTATTACTTGTATATAAATGCTTCTTTTTAAAGGCCGCGATGTAGCTGTATGGCGCGGTCGTAACTCAGCAGCTAGGGTTCTGCAACCACCAATCGTTGACAGGAAGAACATTTTTTCTCTATTTTATCAACTTAATGTGAGATATACATAATATTTCTGGTATTATAAGAACGTTATGTACAAATATCTTAAGTTTTTAGCCACTACCTGATGCGAAAGGGGAACCTTCTAGTATACTTAGTCGTGCGAGAGGGTCATTACCTCAGTTATCGTCATCTCCGGTCATATCATCATTTCCCCTAACGCCTTCAAGAAAAAGGTCTTGTAATGGACAAGCTGTACGGTTTCTTGTAGAATTTAGGAAACTCGATATAAAGCTTCCTGTTGGGAATGGATCTTTTAAACAGGTTAGTATTATGGTTTAACACTATCAAGCAAATGAGTTTTTTTTCGTAGTAATAATAATTTTCAGATTGAGGCATTTTTTGTTCATATGTTTGTGTTCGATGCATATGCTGGTCGACGAATTTCAGAAGAATTTTGTATGGAAGTTGAAGAATCAGATGATATGAAGACGATAAAAAAAGATTGTGTAGTACTAGGTGATTACTATGGTGTATTTTTCTTATGAAATATTCTTGATGCCAAAATATTCTTGATTTTCAGATTCAAAACGCGAATCAAATGGAATCAGTGAATTTTTGCTGACTAACAGATCTGCTAATAAAGTATCGCTTGAAAATTTTAGATATGAATGGTTTTTTTCCTTAGATGATAAATGAATAACATTAATTCCAGGTTATTTGCACAGTGGTTACACCACATAAAGATCTTTGGATTGTATGTAGAATTGATCGAATGCTTTCAGGAGACACTAGTGGTGACTTATACATGAAGTTAGTTTTCTGTTTGTTGTAAATTTTATTATTTGCTTAAGGAATAAACGACTAGGAAATAGAAAATAAGTTGACATTATTGTTACCAGGTCTACAGGTGATGCAAAATCAACACTGAAACTTCAAAAAACTATACAATCTTCGTACGTACGACTTGCAAATTATCGTCAACGATTTGCTTGGGGTGCTAGGTGAGACATTGTTTATATTTTTGTATTATACGGTTTTATTCTACATTTTATCTTCATTACGTTTTTATGAAATTTCAGACCTGTGTTTACCGATTTGAAGTCGGGTGATTTAACAGGTGGATCTAGTAAAGAAAGTGGAACCATTCAATTATTTCGTTGTGAAGGGAATAAATTCACAGAAGCTGACTTGCAGAAAAATTTAAATGACTTTAGCAAGTGTGATTTTAATTAATTATATATTTACAACTTACTTTCTTTTATTTGGTCTTATTTTTTAGAGTTGAGAAGGCTGGCAAAATCACTATACCTAATGCGTCTATATCTCTCAGAGTTGACCTTTCTGTGAAGCTTTCTGATTTTCCATGTAAGTTCTATATCTTTGCGTATTTTTTTCTGGCCTAGTTTAGGTGAGCATATTTAGAGAGAAGTATTTGAAATCCAACAATGTACTTATTAGTAAGTTCAGGTTTTCAAAGAACTTCAATGCATTGTTATAGTTCGTGTTAATCCATCTTTGTTTCCTCTTCGACCTTGGATCTCTCCCAGAGATAGTCCTGTACCACCAGTCTTTGAATTGCAGTCGTTTGGTGATATTGTAACTGAACCATATTCGGAGCTAGTCAATCTTCTTTATGTCTACCCTTTAGGGTTAAAGTTAGTAGTCTATTTTTAACTTGCTCAAAGTTTTTTTTGTTTGAATGTTCAACAATTTAAAGCTAAGAATTAACATGTTTAGGTATGATAATCAAAAGATATTTTCCAAAGCTCGGAATATCTCATGCAAAGTACGATTTGTCAGAGGGGAAGAACAACTACCTACTAAAGTATTTATTTAATTATGTTTTCTAAAATTCCAAATACGTTTTGCTTTATTTATTTATTTTTAGAATTAAAGAATAAGCAAAAATATATCTCAGGCTGTGATTGATCGGCAGTGTCCATCTGGTCTCTATTCAACCTTTGCATCATGTGCAATTCAACATCATCAACAATGTCCTTCATTTGGTATGTTGTGGATGGTTTATTATATCTAATAATTTATAGGAACTATTTAAATTACGAATATGCTTAAATGACTGTTACCATCTAGGTGACGAAATTAAGATGCGCCTTCCATTAACATTGACTATTTCTGACCACATTCTCTTTTCTTTTTCACACGTGTCTGTCGCAGGTCAAAATAATACAAAATCTCCCGAGGTAAATATTTTAATTCCTGGTAAAATTTGGCGGTTTCAATAGTTAAAAAATAGTTTTGTATATTCATTATTCAATCAGATGGGAGAAACACCTATTGGATATTCATGGTTGCCATTAGTATGGAAGAAGGATCGTTTAATTATGGAAAGTGATGAACAAGAATTCACATTGCCTGTTGCTGTTGATTTGCCCCACAAATACTTTAGAAGTAAGCCATTAGGACTTGGAAAAGGGGTAATTATTTTCTCATATTACTTTTTTTAAAAAATAAAACTGAGTAGTTTTATTAGTTTTAGGAAGAGGCGGCAGAAATTAGATGGGTTGACCAACGTCCACTGTTCCGTGTTCGACTTCGTTTAGTTTCATCAGCGTTTACCACTGATTCTAAGCTACAGTCATTCTTTCAGGAATATCTTAATCTTATATTTAAAATATTTCCCAAATTTAATTGAAATTCATATTTCTATTTTAGGCTTGCCAACGTCTTGAAAATAAAGGAATTACCGGAGATGCAACAGACCTCGTCAAGGTATATATAGCACAATAATTTTCTTTGTGTAATTAATATCTTATTTTTCAAGCTAATTCATTCTTTGTTATGCTTTAAGAAAAGCGGAGAGTTATTTAATTGAACTTTGCTATTTACCTTGACTAATCAATTTCTGAGTTATTATCATGCTTTAAATATTTCCGTGGGTGCTTATTTAGCCCAAATCTAAGTCCATGTCTCCGTCTGCTAGTGGCGATCCGGTTCGTTCATGTTCACCTTTGGCCCGAACAGCTTCTCTTGATGAAGAACATCCGTTAATAAAAGACCTTATTTTAAGAACTGACGTAAGTCGTTATATGTCTGGTGTAAAGCTTGAGTAACGCTAGTTTTCATACCACGTGTTTGTTCTACGTTTCCAAAAGCTTTATGTGTTTACCACTTTGTCTGCACTAGTATTCGTCTATAATTACATCTTTAAATCGATAATTAATTTATTACGTCCGTTTCATTTATAGGCATTGTCTGAAGTTAATGTCAACAGGTTAATCCCTTTTCTACCTGTCATTCTTTCCCGCCTGTTCTCTCTTTTACCATGTGCTCCCACGGAAGAGCTTGCTTTGTCAACACTGAGGCTCGTTAATTAGTGATTATTTTAAATAAAAATTATTGTTGTTGCAAGATTAATGCTTTTTCAGTACTATCGTATCCATATGTGATCGTTGTTCAGCAGTTGGTAAGAAGAGCCTACTACGCGCATTTGTGCGATTACATTTTTTGTCGAAAGATAATGGGGAGGAAAATACTCATGGATTGTTATGCAAGCATCTATCAATTCTGGTATGTTATGTTATTTAAGCAAATGTTCATTTTTCTGACTCATTCAATGTTATTTTATTTCAGTTATTATCTGTGCAGAACAATTTAGATGACTTAGCAGCCACCTACAGACAACTTTGGGTTTTATTTGATGTTGTTTGCAAGAGCATGGCACAATCAATAGTACATAAAGCTCTCTATAAGGTTTGAATAGTAAATAATGTAGTTATAACATGTATTCCTTTTTTTAAACGATTCTCTTTAATATGGTATATTTGTGTTATTTTAGACATCTCGGAGGGATCGTTTCTCTCCTGAAATAATTGAACAGATCGGAAATTTAATTGAAACATTGGTACAGCAGTTTATCTCCAAACATCGAGAATTGGCTGATGAGTGTCGACTAGCCAATACAGCTGTTGCATTTCTGTTAAGAGTTAGTATTTCCCCTTATGTTATCGTTTAGTTTTTTCCCATTATCATTTCCTTCCTTAATTATGCTTTTTTCAGTGTTGCTTGAGTTTTACTGATCGCGGCGCTGTTTTTAAATGGATTTACTGTGTTGTGCAGCGATTAGATGATAGTGATTCCAGAGTAAGTTTCAACACTCAGATTATAAAAATTCAACTAATTCTTAAACATAGTTTAGATTCTTCGCGAATACAAGACTGACCTTTTAACAATAATTACTCAACATGAACATTGGTTGCCTTTATGTCTTCCTGTACTGATTGATTCCCGCAATCAAATCCAGAGGGTGAATTATCAGTCAACGTTAACAGAACCCGCTTCTAGTACATGTTAGTTTTATTAAATTTATTTTGTTTTGTTAATTTTCACGTTTTTTTCATATGTAGTTTACTTATAGCAAATGGTCCCGGCTTCATTACTAGATTCTTCAATCAAATATTTCAAACGCCTATACTTAGTGAATTGACTGAAAGTGATCGATGTTAGTGATTTTCTAGAAGTAAGCTGTTTATACTAGCTTCACAGTGTTAGTTTAATTTAGATTCATTTTGTTCTGATGAGTGGTGGCTCAGTTCACTCTATGCTTCACGACACTTCCTAGTAGGACTTCTTTTGCAGGTACTTTCTTCCTTTTAATTCTTCTTCCCCTTCTTTAGATGACTGTCTAGTTAACAAAAGTCTTGATTGTTTTTAAAAATAGTTTTAGAACACTGCATGGAACTTTCAATATACTTGATTTTTTGAATCTCACTATAGGAACTATCAGCGTGTTTACGTGAACCTCGCGATTATAGAAGGCGACCAATAGCCCTTTTACGAAACGTTCTTGCAAAGCATTCGTATGATAAACGTTATTTGGATATGGTAACCCATTCTTTTTTCATAGTTTTTAATAAATTACGTCGATTTTGTCCTTAATTTCATTTATATGACTTTAATAATATTGTAGAATATTCAACGGCGAATTGCAATTTTATATGCTCCTTTAATTCGATTTGCGTTAGATCATGTCAGCGAGCTAGAGGCTGCTACAACAGAGACTCCGGAAGTTATTCCAACTGGTGAAGCATAAGACTATTTACTCTTAGATTACTTGTATCTTATATTATATGTAAATTTAGCTTTGTAGGTCTGCGGGCTAAATATAAATGGCGATCCTTAGATCGTCGTTCAAACGTTCTGAACGAAATTTCCTCTAGACCATTGCTACAAGTATCTGGATCTAGCCAATTTAATACTACTCCTACAATTGCGCCACTTGCTGAAAAACTAGATGGAGTTAGTGATAAAAATTCGTGAATTGATCCCTAAGATATTGGTGATTATGATAAAAATCAATCTTTAGGATGAGATAAAAGACATTTTGGTTTCTGTTTTATTTGTTGTGCATCGTCTTCCCAAACGAATTCTTGGATCACTTTGGAATGAAGCTGAGGGGGCTCGAGCAGGTGTGCTCCTCAGATTGTTCGAAATTGCACTAGATGTCTTTCGATATCGCGATAAAGAGTATGCTATGGCCGCTACTTGCAAACAGTTAGTTTCAACGAATTCTTTAAAAAAGAATAATAAATGTCCTAGAACTTAGTAACTAAATACAGAGTTCGTGGTTCATTCCGTGCTATGCATCTCATTTCATCGTCGTCATCCCGCCTACCTTCAGTAGATTTAAACCGCTCTGGAATTCCTACTCAGTGTATGTTTATGCAATTTTTAACATAATGTTTGGTGTAAATGTTATAAGTATATTTAGTGCGTATGGAAGATGATACAATCACCTCATCCCCGTTACCGTTCCGTGTTCTACAACTTTTAAATCTTAGTCAAGAAGTGGCACTCATCGTGCTTGATTCCTTACAAACATTCGCTCAACAACTAGCTGTGTGTTTAACAGTAATAACCATTATGTTAAATGCTACTATTTTATAAAATATTTGGAATGGACCGTTACTGTAGCTCATTTTTGTGTCATGAAAAATAGTTAAAATCAAATAAAATTTATTAACTGCTGTTATAGAAGTTATCATGAGCTACAATTTTGGTGCAAATTTATAATTAATTATTTAACGTTTAAATAATTTGTTGTTATATTTTGAATACACAAAGAAATAACTCTGTTTTTAAAGTCTCGACGGTCTAAAGTACTGCTCTGTACCGAGGAGTTATTCTATCGCTTACTTTCACTACATCTCCTACTGCTTGAAGAACATTGGTCGGAAGCAGTGCGACTTCATGCCATTGCTGCATTAGCACTCTTTGTTAATCTGGTAAAGCTATTTTCAATTTGTTAGCCTCACTAGCTGAACTTGAACGATAGTTTTAAGCGGTACGTTGTACAAGAATATTATATGTGGATTACATCATTTTATTATAGAATGTTGTCTCCTATTCTGATTATCATAACCTTGTTTTTTCTAGTTTCGTGTCCGTCTATTTGAAAGTGGTCCATTGGATGCTCTTTCAATTCTTATTGAGCGAATTTTGCTGCAGATGGCTAGCAGGTTAACTACAGTACAAACAGCAGTTGCTGCTCTTCTTCAGTTAGTATTGAGAAATGGATATGAAACGACACAAAGCTATCTTGGTTGGTGGAGCAGTTTTATGATACACTAATATACTTGTGAAATTATTGTTCTCTTTCTACTTTATCAAACTGTATTCAGCATCACAAGCTATGGCAATTAGTGTAGCTCCTTCAGCTCCCACAAAGCCTCTTCGTGTAATTACGTCAGCTGAGCGACTTGGTCGTCCAGGTGCTCAGACTGGCGTGGCTTTAGCAAGACTTTTAGGTACATTTGGTTTACTATTTAAATACTTCCACTTCTATAGTATTTAAAATAGTTTCAGGAATTAAATCTGCAATATCAAGCAGTAGTCGATTTGAGAAAGGTCTTGCAGCACTGGAAAACTTAGTTATTGCCAACGAAACAAGGAAGATTACCAGTTTCGACCGTGCAGTACTAGTTAGTGGAGCACTAAATTGACTTTAGTGTTAATATTCTCAGTAGTCTTAAACTGTTTATTCTTATTCATGATTTGTATAGGACTTACTTCGGCAATTACGAGGTGTAATGTTCGCTACAGTTGCTTTAAAAGATGCTGCTAATGATCCGGTTAGATGTTTATCATTAGGAATAAATAATAATGTTATTAGCGAGTAAACTTTAAAACTTGTTTTTAAAGAAGACTTTAGATTCGTCTAGCCGATTTGCATATCCAATTGGCAGATAGTTATCGTGGCTCAGCTGCACTTAGGAGTGCATGGTTTGATACTTTAGCAGAAGCATATGCTGCAGGTAATTTCTATATCATTTAGTAGTCTGAACATTAGTGAGAAGATTTCTAGATCGATGGTATGCTGAAGCTGCTGTTTGTCATGCCCACTCAGTAGCTATTATAGCCAAAGAATTAAGAGAGAGAGGTAGGTGATTTGAGTAATTAGAACAAGGATATCCATTGAATTTTTGTAGAGAAAACCTGTGGCACTAATTTTTCTCAAAAATATTTAGGCGAATTGGAATTAAATTGGGATGTATTTGATTGGATCTCACGATCTATTATCTTGGATGAGAATACTAATGAAACAGAAAGTAATGTACAACCTGCTGGATTCACTGTAGTATGTCATTTATATAGATATCTTAATATTTCAATGGATGGATATTTATATTTTGTAGGAAAATTTGGCGACAAAAATTGAGAAAACAGCACATGCACTAACACTGGCTGAACGTTATGAAGCTATTGGACCACTCTACCGACTTCTTATTCCATTATTCGAAAAAAATAATAACTTCAATGTACCGTTTCTATCTTTTCTGTGTAACTTTCACATTTGAGCAGTTCTTGTTTTTCAGTCACTTGTGAGTCTGTATGCAGAACTTCAACAAACGTATAGCAGGGCTGCAGAGGTTAAGATAAGTGGGAAACGTCACCTTAGCACATATTTTCGTGTACGATTCTTTGGCAAGGCACATTTTGAGTTCGTTTACAGTAATTATTCATTATCACTCGTAAATTTATGACTCCCAACATTAGGTGTATCTAACAGGATTGATCACGACACTGAATGGATTTATCGAGAAGCCGGGTTAACCTCATTAGCTGAAATATCACTACGCTTGAAGGAGTATTGTAGACAGATAGTTGGACATGAAAGAGTTCAAGTAGAACCGGAGAATGAGGTGTTTTATTTTCAGTTTTTTAGCAACAATTTACCTTATTTCACTTCTAACGCTCTTATATAATAATTACAGGTGGGTTCATTACTGGATTCCTCAATTGCTTATGTGTATGTCACACATATTGAACCACTAACAATTGAGGGACGTAATGCAAAACATTTCTTGAGCCATACGAATGTCAGGTTAGGAATATTTCATAAGGTATAACAAAAAATAATATAGGGATGTTTGAGACTCGATTCAGCAAAAGAACTGTGTAAGTTTTCTTCTAATAAGAAGCCGTATGATTATTTTTATGGTTTAAAAATGGTAATTTTAAGTTATCTTAAGTTTTCAGAGAATTTGTTTACGAGAGCCCTATAATTGAAGGTGAGAAAAGCGAGCAGGAGTCCCTCATTACACAACAAGCTCTTAAAAGGACAGTGTTACAAGGTACCGGTAATGAAATTTTCAATATATACGCGGTGCACCAAAAGTTCTAATACAAAATTCAAGTGCTGTTAAATTAGCACATATGACGTAGCAATCCGCTATGTTAATGAATATGTTACTCCTTGGATCATGTTTAAAATTTCATCAAATTATCTCGTTCCTGAACTGTTATATGATGTCCAACTTAAAGTGTGCCGGCAGCAGTTTCCGACTTTTGGGGCAGAGAGATTTGGCCATCAAATTCACTTGATCTGAATCTAATAAATTTTGCAATATGGTCACTCTTGGAAAAAAAGCTATGTAGACCATCCTATAATAATTTGAACTCTCTTAAAGCAGCCTCAGACAAGTCTTGGGACGAAATTAGCCAAGACGAGCTGCCGTCCCTCATGGGTAACTTTGAGGGACATCTACGACCATGTGTGGCCGCTAAAGGAGGACACTTTGAACACCTGTTGAATTAAGTTATTGTTAGGTACCTTAGGTAAACAGATGAATTTTCATGTCGAATACTGTCTTTATTACAAAATGATGCGACTTGATCTCTGTATCAGAACCTTTGGCGCACCCTATATGTAGTGGCAAAATGAAGTAAAAGAGTTAAGATTCAATTATAGGGAAGGATTTGAAGTTTTATTGCGGGAATGTTATATAGACTTTACTTAGTGTGATACTCATATTAGAAAATGATATTCTTTTCTGATTTATGATTAGTTGTTCAAAACTTCGCATTTAGTTGAGGGTTCATTTCCATCAACCCGACGTCGTTTACGCGTTTCGTCTCATTCTGAACAAATATTTTCCCCTCTGGAGTTTGCTTGTCAAAAACTACAAACGAAGGCAACTCAAATAAGGAACACACTTTCTGTTGTTAGTGAAGGGCAACAGTTAGATGTGAAAGGTCTCCAACTTCTACTGCAAGGAGCTGTTATGCCTACGGTAGGCTAATAATTAAATTGGTTTGAATATTAATTGTATCATGGTGATTAAATGTTCATAATTACCGGAATTTTTGGTGTACTAACTATAGAAACGATCTAGGTTAACGTGGGTCCTCTTGCATATGCCGAGGCTTTCACTCAACCAGATCAAAGAGAGAGATATGGTGAAAGGGGAATGGAAGACCTCAAAACTGCATTTTGGTAAGAAAATATTACTTGAAATAAGATTTTGGGGATTCCAATATACCGATTTTCTTATGAAACTAAATAAACAAGATAAATTGTTCCGTACTTGGCGAAAATTTAGACGATATATTTAAAGTGGATTGATGTCGGCTTGTGAATTAGCACTTCAAGCTAATGAATCAGCGGTGGGCGCGGATCAACAAACATATCATGATGTACTACTTGCATCTTTTGATGCAATGCACGAACGGCTATTTGCATTCTTTGGAGTATCAGTTAGTCAAATATTCACTCCCCTTATTTTTACATTTATGAATACGTTTAATAGATAAGTTTGCACACTACTTATTATTTTTTGCGACTAATGAGAATAAACAGTGATCTTTTTTGTTCAAATATATTTTAGCTCCGAGCCAATCTGGACGATGAAAGAAAAGTAGAACTACCTAAGTCCGCCATCCATATTTTAGATTCTATTAGTGGAGTGAATGCGTAAACTTATGCTGTATATACTTATTTAATTCTGTTTACAGCTACTCCTTTATTTTTGTTATTCTGTCTGTAGATATCTTCAAGTCATGTTTCATAGTTTATCGCATTAAAATAATATCTTATTTTAGGGCTTAAGCTAGATAGCATCATTTCAAGTAGTGGGTATTGTTATGTCCTCCAGTTGTGCTATTTAGTGATAGTATAATTTAGATACTAGGCATTTTAGAAATTTAATTATTCTAATTTATCAGTGCCATGTTGTTATTGCACTATGTGTTCGTCATAATACGCTACTGTCTAAAATTACTATGGGTTGTAGATTATTTTGCCATAATAACATTTTCAACAAATCCATGAACATCGCTCAACTTTCTCACTTTTGAGAATCTGATATTAATGATTTATCGTACTGAAGTTGTTGAAATATGATTATAAAATGAGTTTACTATATTTTTGGAATTAATGTATACGGTCTGTGGCTAAGATACTTTACATAAAGTGGCAAATGAAAAGGATTATGTCGATTATTAGCAAAACGTGTGCTACGTGTTAACATCGCATGCGGCTGGATTACTGGGGAGAATTCGGCTGTGATTCCCCTGCATAGTGTGTAATCAACGAACCGCCTAGTTTTACAAGTGACTTTTAGGTGCCGGTTCGATTTTAAATTTGTAGCTTAGAGGCAGAAAATTTGTCGATTTGGTTATCTCACTTCTTGGAATGTTCGTAGTAAATATGGAAATGTTGACAGTAATCTCTACATTTGCTAAAGTTAGGAAAGAGTATAATTGATAGTAATTGACTATCGTTGTGCACCACTCGGCCAGCACGCCTTATTTGTTTTTCTGCGCTGTGATTGACCTATATAGCTTGTGTACGTTATCATACTGTTTTTGTTTATAAATAATTAAAACCACTTGGGTTTTATAAGCACTCATTTTAGTACTTTAATTATTCTTTAAGGATTCTTGTCATATTATAATCAACTGTTGGTTTCTAGTAGTTTTGACATGGTAGATGTCTTAATTTTTCCTGAAATATTTCTTCTTAATATGGTGTTTTAAGACATGAGAGATCTCTCTTCAAGACCTGGCCAACTTCTTCCTAGACGACCTTGTTCTCCTTCTTTGGATGATCTACTTTCTATTGATCCATCTGAATTGTTACAACCCGACGCCTGCTTTAGATTTGAAGATATTGAGTCGGGAAGTAGTAATGAATCAGATCAGGTAACTTGCTGTTTAGGAGTTTGCAATGAAATTTGCGTATTTAACGCTTTGAAAATCAGTTTACAACCAAAGGGTTATGAATCTAAAAGGTAACAGTGATAATTTTATGTACTTAATTTAAATATAAATTTCTGATTAATAAGTTAAATTTATTCTCCATGTAATGCTAACGTTGGATATTGTAATGACAATTTTATAGTTAAGTAAAATGCAACTTTCCAGAAATGGTGTTGCCTAATTAAGCTATATATGTATTCACTTGTGAAAACTGCAAAACATTTCTCCAAAAAGGATTTTTAGATTCTTGGCTGTAATAAATATAATAAATTTTTTTGCAGATTTCGATGTTTATGAATGAGTTAGATTTTGACGCCGAATTCTTTCGTCCGGGAACACAAGGTCCTGATTATTTGCCAATAGATCTTGGAAAAGATGAATATGCATCAAATCATTCTTCTGATTCGGGGAAGTACAGCCCAAGCAGTAGCAGTAGTGATGTAAATTTATTGCATTCTGGATATTTTCCATTACTAATATAAATATGTTATTCTATAGTAAAAGTTTTAAATAGGGTACAACTGACAATTCTCTTTGGGCATATAACTATGAACCTTCAACGTCTTCTCTGGAATATTGTCAGAACGCTACAAATATAACAGAAATCCAGCCTGAACATACTTCACGGGTCAGATTTTTAAATTCCAAGACACTACTTATCTTTACTGTTATACTTTTAGTTATATTTTATATTAACTATATTGGTTAACTTTTTTTTGTTTAGACTACTACTGGGTGCCATTCATTTTCATCTTCGCAGTCACTACCTCCTTCAATACATACATCAGTACTCAATCACAACCGTAGGATCAGTTTTGATTCTAATCAACAACCGCAGGTGTGTCCGAAATAATTGATCCACTGTTAGAATACTGATAATTGCTGTCTCTATAATAATATTCCATTATCTACATAATTTCTCCCTGGAATGCTTTTTTTATTCAGGTCAATTTATCTACTCGAAAATCTGCATTACACAGTAATGGAAATATATTCTATATTGTTCCTAGTTCAAAATCTACTACAGTTAGTTTTATTTAGAATTGAGATTTCTTGTAATAACCACTCATTTTTATTATTTTAGCCTAAAGTGCCAGTATCACGCATATCATCATTACCATACAATGGTACTGGGCAGACTATAGTAGTTAAGCCTGAACCTTCATCAACATCAGTTCCAATCTTCATCAGCCAAACAACAGGAACAGTACGTATAATAAGGATATTTTCTATTTTAACCATTACCTCATGATGTTGATTTTTGTTGATGTTTAAAATAATTTATATTCAGTAGTTATAGAATGAACTATACATATATTTTCCAGCAGTTAAAGCCAATTCCTATGTTTCCAACGTCACAATCCTCCATCGTTAAACCAGTATCATCACAGTCGAATAATATCACTTACATTAGTCGAGATCCAAGAGAAGAGGTTTGGCTGTATTCATTTCTTAAGTCTCTTTTTTTCTAAACTATTAATTTAAATCTAGCGAGTATTTATATTTTTTTACGTTTAAAGGAATATCGAAGAAGACAAGAAGACCGGAAGATGAAGAATCGGGCTGCAGCACAGGCTTCAAGAATTAGAAAGAAATGTGTAAAGACTTAGTGGTATTATACTGCATATGTTTAGATTTTTAAGCGAAGTTTTTACTCTATGTATTCAGGAAATAGATGAGATGAGAAGCCGTGTTGGTCAACTTGAAGAAGAAAATGCTCGTCTTAGAATTGAAAACGATGAATTAAGACAAAAAGTTGCACGTTATGAGGTTTACTTGAGTACATCATATTTTAACGGCTGCTTTTCTATATATACATATATGTATATTTATTATTTATTTGTTTACTTATTTAGCAGGAAAATTAAATACTTGTTATACAGGGTACAACGCTAACGTCCTACTGGCCGGTTTCCCCTTCTAGGAAAAGGACTGCTATGGCAGGGGCTTGTTTAATGGCTGTGTTTATGATGGTTACCATATATCCTATTGATATTACCAGGTTTTGTCATGTTTTTCTAATATTAACACTGTACAGTGTCAGTAGAAATAGAGTAGTAGTTAGTTTCAGCCCATCCCATTTCCCTGCAGTTGTTTACAAGTCAAAGTCATCTTCTATAGGACAAAAAAGGGGAAGACTTCTGGAGATCAGTGATAATTATGATAGTCAGGTATATTAGACTGTATAGGAATACTCTTAAAAATATATCGGGCAATATAGTAAAGTTGTAAAATGTCTATAGACTATTGGGTTTCACTACGATGACATGCGTTCGATGAACAGCTCTTCTGATTGTGATAACAGGAAAGGATGGCTTAATAAAACCGAAACAATAAGGTTCACATATTAACTTTATATATTAGATATTTGTCTAGACTAATTATCGGTATTTTATTATTCTATGTCCGTTTAGGCTAAACAATGATTTATATAATTGGGTGGAGCGACATGAACAACTTACTTTAAAACGACTACGAAAAGGGAAAAAAGTATTCCATAACAAAGGGAAGCTTGATTGGTCTAAAGGAATCTCTAAAACGGGCAAGATGAATAATGTGAATAATAAAAGTGTTGAAAATAAATCTAGGTAAGCATTATCATACATTGGAATTATTGTTATTTAATAGATACGTGAATTAATATTAATTAAAGTCGTTCATTACAGCTCTCTAATTGTTAGTGAGAAACGTGAGGATCTTCGTCAACATATCATTCGTGATAGAGCGTGGAAACATCTTGATATGATAAGCGAAGCCAGCGATACACTGAGGTAATAAGCAATATTACGGATTTAAATCCCATGTATTGTTATGGGAATTATTTGTCTAGTAATTGGTCTGATAATAAATATATTTCAGAGAAAGACGTGAAAAAATCCGTAAATATTTGCGAATGGGGAAAAATTGGATGGAAAACGAGCGAGCAGTTGCATCATATCCTATGCCTACGTGGGAAGAATACGAAAAAATGGCTACTGAAATTCAGCAGAGACCAGACATGCTATATGTAGTTACTATGAAGGTAGTTATAATTAATGCGTTAGTTGTGACGTAGAAACTATCTCTTTTCAGCGTATTATATTTACAGGATTATTTTCTTTTGCCGGCACTAGAGCGGAATGCAACATCTCGCCCACGACTTTCTTTTATTCTTCCAGCACTCTCATTAAATGGAACTATTTCACACCAGGTTTTGCTGTTTAGTTTATAACTTATATGTTACTATATTTCGTGAAATAAACTATTTTCAGGTATCTATGATGCGAATTGAGTGTGACGTCATCGGTACTAGCTTCTTCAATCTTTCTGATGTTTTTGTTCCACTGTTTTTCAATTAATGTCTTTTAGATAATTTATTTTTAAGATTGTATTGCTCACTGCTTGTGTTTTTGATAATTTATGGTTATCTGCTGGTGTTTGTGGAGACTTTAAATGTTGTAGTTTTAACTTTCATAATGTACGGATATTTTATTTCTTCAGCTGCTGTGTATTTTTAACATCTCTTATTAAAATGTGCACTACAGATTAAACATTGTTTATTTTTAAGTTTATTAGAAACAATTATAACTAATTATTCAACAATTTCTGAGATTCCATTTGTACTTTGCTGTTTTAATCACTTCAAAGTTTTGCATTTATCATGCCAAATTCATTTATAGTCACTGCTTATAAGTCAACAAAACATTCAGCGTTGTATAGTTATTGTATAATTAAGGAAGCACGTTCAATAAATGCTTGTAATATACAGGTTCTAACTCACTATGTGTTTATACCACTGGTATATGTAATACTGTTATGTAACATTACTTAACTGTGTTTTGTTCTTTGATTAATTTTTCAATTCAGCCGTCTGAAGCGGCAATTTTGGTTTGATTAACGCTGTTTGAGAAGGAAATGATCAATTTGTAATTAAATCCTTCTAATATGACAGGGCGATATCAAGAAAGGTCACTTATTTTTATATATAGCTTAACTTAATGGATAGGTTGTATTTGTTAAATCTTTCTTAGGCTTATTTAAAGAATTTAGAAGGAATTGCTCGTATAGGAGATTCAGAGTGTTAATCAGTAATTTGTGGTCAGATAAAATTAGTTGCATGGTAGAATTAACGTAAAATTTATTTGTTGGCATGAATCAGGTTGTAGTAGACAAGATGGTAAGCTCACCAAAATATATTTATAGGTTGGCTCGAATTGAACATGTTTTATTGATAGAAAAGAAAAATATCGATATGGTGGAGCTGCGAGCTGGATGTAGTTATGGTTAGTTATTGTTCTTATCCAAAAGATCATTGAAGATCATTATTATAACTTGATTTGAATACCCTTGATTTTGAAGAATTCATATATCTCATAGACGTTTGGTATTATTCAGTTAGTTAGTGAAATACTCCATTTTTATTATAAATTCATCAAACAGTGCCAATAAATGATCTTATTAAGCAACGAAAACGCCTTTTAACCTTAATGGTGATGATTATGGTGAAATACATTAAAGCTGCTAAGCACGTCTGTAGTAGCTAAACTAAATAGTTATCGACAAGAACTACATGGCTACCTTTATTGGAATAGGTTGCATAAGGTTTTAGCTAAATAAGTAAGAACAACCAACAAAAAGACAACTTAATCCCTTTTTCCTATTTGGAACACTTAGGAATACCTGATTCTCTGAGACCGTTGGGATGGCGGTTACTACTAAATTACTTACCAACAGAACGTCATACTTGGCCGGAATATCTGAAAGTGGGTGGTCCGAAATATATTTTAACATTGAGTAGTCTATGTGATAATAGTTTTTAAATTGAACTTATTTTCCTGTCTAGGTTCAACGTATCAACTACGACATGTTGGTCGACCAACTTATCGTACAACCTGGTAATGTAGGACTTAAGGATGATCATGTATGCTATTTTATTCTTGATAAAACGTACAATATAATAAGTGAATAAAGTTTGTAGCTTTCACATTATGTTTAGCCATTGAGCGAGAGTTCCGATAGTGAATGGGGAGCGTTCTTTCAAGACAACCAAATACTTGCCCAAATCGACAAAGATGTTCGTCGCCTCTGTCCGGAGATACAGTTTTTCCAAACTCGTACAAAATATCCTCACAGGTTTGATGGTGATTATTGATTTATAGCTTTTATATAGATAATTATATTATTAAAAATATGTTTATAGATCTGCGGCCGAAATAAATTTGTCAGTTAGAGTAACAGGAAGTGATTTAATATCTCATGACTACGAAATTGACAAATTTGGTGTTGCTAATGTGGGTTTCTAAACATTTTGATTTCTTATGGTAATGCCAATGAGTTAAATGTGATTTAATTATATGGTAAATTTGAAGCCTTTAAATTCTAAGATGGTATTTTAGTTTAAATCTAGCCGAAAAAGGGCAACTGAGCAGTATCACGATGTAAATATACATAATGAAGAAGCACACTGGCAGGTAGTTGAACGCATTCTGTTCATTTACGCTAAGCTAAACCCTGGTGTGAAATATGTACAGGTATGTTTGAGTATTTACTACCATATTTCTATCTGGCTTCCGACTACAACGTATGCTACCACTATATTAAGGGTATGAACGAGGTATTGGGTCCTATCTATTACGTATTAGCGTCAGACGTAGATAGCGAGTGGGCTGAATTTGCTGAAGCAGATTCTTTCTATTGTTTCCAGCAGTTAATGAGTGAGATTAAGGACAACTTCATAAAGACATTGGACGACTCTACTTGTGGCATTGGTTAGTTTATATTTATGTTCATGGATTTTTTCTGCTACTACATAATTGCTCTATGCTTTTTTGCTAATATAAGCTTACGCCTAGTATGTTTTATATCTAGTAATCGCTATTCTTCCTAGTTAAGAGTCTACTATGAGCTCCTTTCACGCGCTTCTTGCATCGTTTGACCCTATACTCCATGATCATTTGGTGGGAAGACTGGCTATCAAACCACAAGTAAGAACATTGTAATAGTGGCATTAATATGGGAAATTTTAATTTAATTCGTGAATTTTAGTTTTATGCTTTTCGTTGGTTGTCTCTACTACTTAGTCAAGAGTTTCCACTTCCCGATGTTATAAATTTATGGGATAGCTTCTTTGCCGATCCAATGAGGTTTAAGAATATTATTTTAATACAAATTATGTCAATTTTCTTGTGTTTTTTTTTACGTATCTAATATACTTGAGCCAGTGACTGTATTCTAGATTTTCTTTATTGCCATATGTATGCCTTGCAATGTTGGAGCGTAGGCGAGAAGAATTACTAGGAGGAGACTTTGCGGACTGTCTCCGCTTATTACAGGTTTAGAATGGTTCTCTATATGTAAGCTTACGGTATCACTTGTTCTTCGATTAGTTTTTCGAAATATAGAATTACTCGGAAACGGACATAGTGCAGTTGGTAGTTCTGGCCCAAGAAATACGGGATGGTCGAGCACTTCGGCCAAGTGAAGATATACCAGTCAAACAAGGTAGCATTGCAAAAACAGCACGACAGCTATCAGAAAGGTTAAGGGGTTTCACTATTTTAAAAAAGTAGCTTTTTATTGTTGTACTTGCTTCTAACGCTAAATCAATTTTTCTATGCTGTTTTAGAGCCTCATTTTTAGCTTCTCATTGTTACACACATGAGTCTCATCATTCCCAGATGTTTGCTCCGTTAGGTGCCTTTGTACAGTGGTGCTTCATTATTGCATATTTGAGGTTTTTGCATTTATTATTGTACCAATCTTCCATCCATTAGCTGTCGCTGTGCTTCAAGTGTCCACCCTGTAGAAGTTACTCTTGCCCTTGTTTGAAGTCATTTTTATGTTGATTAACTGTTGCAGATTTTAGTGGAGCGCTAAATGATTTCACTTTGTTCATCACATCCGAATAAGACCTCAAAACCACTCCATCACCCCACTAGTATTTTTCCATCAAAAATTATAGACACAACATTTACTGGGCTACTGAACAACTGAAACATTGGAACAACTATGACCAACAAAATTACGGCTGCTTCTGCGTCTTTATGTAACATTGATAATCTAAGACATAGAAATCTGGTGGCAAAACAACAACAAACGAACGGAATCTAGTACTGAGAATAAAACAAATATACACTTTCTCAAACAAGTCGATACAATCCGCCATAACTACAACAGATGTTTCATTTTGCAACCCTTGTTGATATGAATTGGTTAGTATGAACGAATGAAACCTGATCAGTAGGAAGTGTACAGCGATGCATTAGCCCATATGACGCTGACAGGAATTTATATTGTTTATGCCAAAAAGCGTTATTCTAAATAAAGAAATTAAATTAATGAAAATATGAAGTCCGCTTGGATTATTGACTGAAATTGAAGGTCGAAGGAACTGGAGCCGCGGCATTGAACGAATAACCACCAGCTTGTTCGAGACGCTTAGACTCCTCTGATTTCACATGTTGCTCACATACCTATATATGGATAACTTAAAAGAGGTGAAAAGAAAAAACTACAAGAAAAGAAAACTTCTCACAGTAATGAGATTTTTGAGTGATTCAGCCTGATCTGCTGACAAACTTCCGACCATCTGATTAAATAATATATTCTCATTCTGTTCGAACCCTAAAAACTTTGAGCATTTTTCGGAAATACTAAAATTGATTTAAATTAAAATATACTAACACTCCATCGTTTGTTTGAAAAGAACAAAAACATCTGGAGCATTATCATCATCAAGAGGAGTAGTGAATTGCTCAGTGTCTGTTTCCTCCTAAAATCCCAATAAAAATATTCTAAAAACGGAGACTAAAGATTCTCAAAAAAAAACCTCAAACATTGAGCCATCGCTATCAGAATTTGAATCGTCTTCATCGCCACCTACAGCACGATTTGCACGCTTGTTTTCCTTAGCTAGAGTTTCAAGATATTCCAATGTGCCCTGTTAAAACATTATAACTTTCAAGATCTTTGGCTAAGATACGGTGTTCGTTTAAATGTTAATTCCCGAATCTGACCTCATCTATTTCATCTTCATTATCAGATAGATCATCATCGATCCTACGATGGTTATGCTTCTTTTTTTTCCCGGACCCATCCAAATCTGTGTCATCATCGTCGCTATCATCATCAGAGTCTATAAAGTATACTATATTGTAATGAACAAGCGCAAAATTTAAAAAAGGATACCATCTGAATCCCATTCGCTATTTTTATTTTCCGCTTGTGTTTTGAGAGCGCGTTGTAAACCTTCAAACACAGTGAGACACGATTCAATTACCTATAAGTACTCAAAATAAACTTGAGGAAAAGAAACTTGTTGATAAGTTATTCCCACCCTTTTTGGTTGGTAACTAATAACTGTGGGGCGAGCATCGCCTGAAAGTCGTAACAAAACACACCATCCAAGTAATGCAACTTTCCTAAATGTATAGATTAAAGATACAGTAACTTATTATTAGAAATATATAACCGACAGTGACAGATTGATACACACCTATTATGCACTCCCTCGAATTTTTTACTAAGTTGGCATAATTCATCAGTTAGATAATCAAGGGGATTTGGATGATTGGGAGCAATCTCCCGGAGAACGTGAGACGCAAGATCTGTATTAGTATAAACAGCAGCAACAACTACCTGGAAAAAAAATCTTGCATTGCAAAAAACTTTGAAAAAGTACCTTGCAAACTGCATAGCATACCAAAAGTAATAATGGCTTTAGCTCAGATAAACCGTCCTCAAATGGCTGTGTAAGACGTTGTAAAGCAAGCATCATTATTGCAGGAATAGCCTGAGTTGAAATAAAAGATAATTTAAACTGTCAATGTTTTAAAAAAAAACATTTATTTGAAACCTCATTTATTGCACCATTACACTGAAGTATTAAGCACTCCAACAACTTAGCTGCATACAAATGGTTCTCGTCTCCTTGTTCTGCGTCCTGTAAAATAGGTCTGATATTAATTTGACAAATAGATACACACATTACAATAGGTTACTTTAGCATAAAATAAGCTTGCTTTGTTACCTGAAGAACTACGCGACACATATCAAGTACTGCATTAAGACGTTCTGGGCGCGCCAAAAAACCTTCAGTATCAGTTGTGATATACAGATGTAGAACAGGAGCTATATCTATAACAATAATTGACTACGTCAAATATAAATGTAAATAAATAAGTACATATGTATGCCCTAAAAAATAAAACGCGTAATACAAAAATATATTAAGAAAAAAGATAGATTTATGCCCCTTAAAGAGGAAACACTTAACATGTTATAACCATAACGCTTACCAGAAAATGTCACCAGCGAATTATTGTCTTTCTTAAACATTGCATATAAATCGTTGAACACAATCCACATCGGCTCGCTAACATATGTTTGCATTAAAGATTGCATAAGTAATAGAATATCATCATAGAAGTCTGTAAAATGACATTACCACTATTACAAAAATGTTATTACTTAAATCTCGACCTTAAAATGTTAAATGTAAATCAGAACACTTAAAATAATTTAGTATGTTGAAACCTATACTAACAACAAGCTTACCAACATTTCCTGTATTTAAAACACTATGAATTATTTTCAATACGCTAGCTTCTACCTTCACCATTATTTCACGGTGTTCTTCAACAACCTAAAACTTATTAGTGGATTGTCAATTTCCTCTTACATAATATTAAAATTCTTGATAATAACCTCAAGTATGTTTGATAGAGTAGAAATAATGCTCATAAGAGCAGGAGTACGATCTTCAGCAACATCGCTTCCCAGTACTTGTAAGAATAACTCAGACTAAAGAAAACTAACAAAGACAATAAATAAAAAACTACATAATATTACACGACTCCAAATAAAAAACTACACTATATATAAGTAGAAGAAATTTACAAAAACATTGTAAAAAAATACAAACCAATCTTTCAGCAACATCTGAAGCAATCGGTATAATATCTTCCATAAACTGTTCAAGCAATTCATCCATAACACCTACTACATCTTCAATTTGAGTCTTTGCGACAAGCTCCATAACTTGCGGAATTACCGCCTGTACAAATGGTTTCACCATATTGTGGGCTGAAACCTTTTTTTTTCTCCGTATATTTGTTTGTAATTGTTTTCATGGCCACAATTAACAAACCCTTTTCTTGTTGATCATCTAAAAGCATCTGAATGGCTAATGCTGATTCTACTTTAACAGGAAGCTCCTCATGCGGATCGCATAAGCGTTTTACCAAAATTTCGATTACCTGAAAACTAACTTATATCTTTCTAGAAAATATGCCTATAAATAGAAGTTTACCTTCTTCAGAATTTTTGGCGTATTAAATTGAGCACTACTATATTGCTTTACACACCATGCTGCGCGTGCCCTTATGAAACGGGTTGAATCAGAAAGACGACCAATGATGTGGGCATCTAAGAGTTTTTCAACATCTTTTTTGTACTTCTGTAACACAAAAAATTCGTTTATTATGTACAAATATTTCCTTAATTTAATACTCCAGAACTTATATTCCCAGAATATTTATTGTATTCATTAATAAATCAATTTACTATAATATAATAAGCCTATTAATAAAACAAGCTTCTACCTTGCTTTTGGTTAATTGACCACTTAATTCGCCAATCATGCGCAAAGCACCATCTATTTCCCTAGGTTCCTGTGATCGTGACATTACCTTAAAAACTTAAGAAAATATTATATTTTTCTTCTTTATGAGTAATTAATAAACTAACCTCTATTGTAAAAGCAAGCACAGGTTGCATAACGTCCTTTCTTTTAGAAAAAGCAGAAAGTAAAGCGGCTGCACCATAAGATGGATTGTGAAGGTCTTCAAAAATATCTGAAAACTATTAAGATTAATTCAAACGTGTAATAAATGCAGCAAAACACTTACCAAATTTAAAACGGATATATTCTTCCACATCATCCTCCCACATTTCCTCATCTTCATCAGAATGGCATAATAAGGAGAAAAGAACGGTTTTGATTACTTCCTTAATTCCATAAATTCAAACATAGTAATTATCTCCACATAGCTTTAAATGAGCTTAGTACATACTTGAGCGTGCGGCTTGATAACTCTCCATGTATGTGAATGTGAAACGGCAGTATTTAAAAACGATAAAGCAAGGTGCAAAACCTGAAGTTTACTATCATATGTGCCCAATTTAAAAAATATAAAAGCATAAGTTTGACGTACTCTGTCTGACACATAGATACCCTGACGCTGATCATTAAGAATTTGCAACATAGCCTCAACACAAGGAATAGAAAACTTCTGAAGAAAATGGTTGGCAAACTCAGCATACCCAGACTCCACTTGACCCGGAGCCCCATATCTGTGAAACATTTCAAAATAAAAATTGAAGAAGCCATAAGAATTATGAAAAACTAGCCAGTGTATGATGTTAGGCTGATAATATAAGTAATAAAAACCTTTCAAATACACGATCGAGAATTTTAGCTGCCCACTTCTTACATTTCCACCACACCATGTGGGCACGTTCTTCTTTGTCTTCGATTGAATCCAACTAGAAATAGTAACATTTATAATTAATTCAAGAAACTTTAACTGTTTAATTACCTCTTTTGGACAAGGTTGAATGAGGACCTCTCTAGTGGCCTCTAGCCAACTATCCATTGCATCCACAGAAACCATGTGTAGATTTAAAGAGAACTTAAAAATTGATTCTAAACATACTTCAATAATATCCAAAAACAGCCATAAGCATTAGTTACAGACTAATCTTTTTACCTGGACAATGGAGTAAAAAATTTTAAGAATGAGCTTCTGTATAGTCACTGCTTCTTGGCTTTGATTATGCAACAGTTGACGAAAATGTTGCAACATTATTGGAAGAAGAATAACCATAGCGTCAACAAGTGGTTGACGATCTTTAGCACGCTTATATCTATAACCACGAATTTAAACACATGCATTGCAAAACAAACTATCCACAAACTTACTCATATACTTTGGCCAATCTATAAATTATCAATAGAGCTCCCTGTAAAGCGCAGCCATCAGGGGTATTTAATTTTTGTTGAATGCTCATTAAAAGACAAGGCCACTTCTCAGGATATTCTGTACGCATAACTTGTTGAGCGGCAGTACATAATTGAATTCTAAATTAGATTAATGAATTACAATACTGGATATATAAAAATGAAATAAGAAATAGATAACCTCGTACTATCGCCTGCAACACAAACAGCATCCAATATATTATCCTTGATTATTATTTTATCCTGTTCAGCAAGTTGAAAATCACCATATTCTTTCTTGTGAACTTCATCATCATCATCATACTAAAAGTCTAGCTCAAGAGCAATTGTAGAAGGACAGTAAAAGATTTTCCAATCATTATTGGATCTTACCTCCCAAAATTTCACAACTACATTTTTGAAGTAAATAACAGCTGCTTGGCGAATTGTATCAGCAATAGTAGCATCACACGCTATCTTCAGTAGCTCGGGAGCAAAGCCTACGAGATTGGTACACTGAAGAAGACAATAGTTAGTTTGCATACAATCCAAAGATACCAGTTATTTTCAAGTGGCCTTTTATTTAATTATTGTTTCTTCTCACTTTGAAACAAAGGCTCTTCGTAAAATCCAACTTCAGAAATAGGTGCTATGTGCAAAGAATGTGATGTTGCGTTAAGCGAAATAATTGACCTCATTCGCAAGTATATTATGCAGGAAACAACATATATTAATAAAATAACAATTATCTCAAGCCATTTATCATTAACTTTCGTTTAAAAAAACAATATATAAAATATAACTGTTCCAAAGATGCACATAACTATTGGTAGCCGATATAGACAAGTTACGCAAATATGATCTAATAAAGTCAAAAGTATCCATCTCATCTAAATTCCGAGAAAAGTACAGAACCCGAAACCATCAATAATCTAATATAATTCAATCAGAAAGTCCAACTAGAACATATACCAAAACTAGCAAGCACACATTTCCGCTTGTTCATAGTATTTATTCGCTAATTTTCCTTTCATTGCTTCTATAGCTACCTCAGCAGCCTCATTATAAAGATTATAGGCTCTTTCGAAATCTTGAGAGAGGCCACATCCACCTTCTTGGTACATCTCCGCCATTTTAGCTAAGACTTCATATCGTGGCTTCAATGTACCTTCACCGCCATCATCATCATTGAATCCAACAGCTTTCTGATACCACTTAATAGAATCTGGATAACTTGGCTTTCCTGACGCCCCCATGCGACGACCAGTTTCATATGCTTCCGCTACAAACAGCATAGCACCGCGATCTCCCATTTCTGCTGCGGTTTCCATCAATTCAAAAGCAAACTCCTCACGATCTACGCTGACTCCCTGCCCATCTTGATCCCAATTCTCATCATCACCAATATCTTTTAGCAGCTCATGAGGTAATCCGAATGCCATCTGAGCAACAGTAAGTATAGCTTCAAGAACACCGCAGCGCCTTGCAACATCCAAGTGATAAAGTGCAGATTCTTTGTCATACTTTATTAAAGGCTTCCCAAGATTTCCATCTCTCATGCTGGTTTCGCCTAATGCTACTTTTTTTTGCTCGTTGTCTTCTTCCGGTAAAAACCGCCCAAGTTCATGGTAGCGTGCAAGATCTAAATGGATTTGCCCTAGAACAGATGCATGTTGAGTAAAGCGCGATGATTCCTCAGTTAATTTTTGCAATTCAATTGCAGAAATAACTCCAGCAGGTATCGACTGCTTTCGTGCGATGTTCCAGTACTCCTCTCGCTCTGTTTCACGTGTTAAACGAGACGAACTACCCAATGAGCTCGTACCAATCGAACTAGTTGCACTATCGTATCGCTGCCGATTATACCGAGATAGAGAGTGGAACCCAACTTTTCTTGAATTACTGCTTACAACATTAGAATCTTCAGAAAGCAAAAGATGGTTATCATCATAATTTTCATTACCATCATCGTCATCAACATCTACAAAGGAATCGATATTTACACCAGCAGTAACTTCAGCCAAACAGTCTTCACAAACACAATCGTCATCATGAATCTTTTGTTCTGAAGAACAACGCGATTCCTGATGTGAATTTCCACTTACCGAAGAAGTCCCACTGCGAATCGATAATGTACGAAGTCTAAGACACTCCATAGCATCATTCTTGAAGAGATCTGGGACAATGGCCGAGCATGCATTAGCTTGACGAGAGAACATAGTAGACTGATTTTTTGCTCGGATAGACGACCCGTGCTCCAACTCCTTTCTTTCAATATCAGACAGATCAAACTCAGTGAGGCAAAGAGAATGGCATATATCATTACACATATGCGAATGAAAGAAAAGTGCCATGCCTCGTGTTCCTAGATTACCGTCACCATAATCTGTTCCAACGACTGTATGGATTTGTGGGTCAGTATATAAATCACCAACACCTTGAACATCAACAACAATCATCTGATGACCAGACCTTTCAAATGTAAAGTGGGAGAAAGCTTGAGGAGTCTTTCTTGCCACCTCTGAGACAAAACCGGAATTCGAATTGTACTTTATATAATCCCCTTCAATGTAATGTTCAAGATGAAATAATGGTTCACCCGGCAAGTTAATGATCTCTAGTACACACATTTGGACGATATCTATCTTTTTAGGAGGGTCATAACGATTGAATTCTTCAGCCCATAACTTAGCATCCATTTGAAGTTTCACGTCTTCAAATAAAACACACCGATCGACCTCTTGTATGTATTTCTTAGCGACATAGTTGTGCGCATGTTGCCAATCATTAACGTGAGCAAGTGTTGATAATTTCTTTAAACGATAACACTCTCGCATAGCACCCCGTGCAAACGGCTCTGGATGTAAGCGAACTTCTACAACATCTTCAGTCCAAGTTTTACGAATGGAAGAGTATCGGTACCTTTTAGCGCATAAAATAGGCAATTCTTGGATGAACAAGTGAGACCAAGGATCAGAATTCAAATAACGAGCTCTATGTGCTGCAGATCTCCATCGTCGCATCAAACAATCTACTTTTTCCCGCTTAGTAAGAGTAGTAGATGGCTCCCTCTGAGACTTAGAATGATCATGTTCATCTTCATTTGTGAGTAGACAGAGGTTCCGCCAGTCGGCCCCATCACTCGATGACGTGGTAGTGCGAGTTCGCCCTCGCGAAGTACCGATTATCGTGGACACAGGTTCAGTCCGCTGCAACATACACGCCATGAGCTGAAGGGCCGACCGACGAAACAAGCTACAACACGATTATAACTGGAAAACAGTGTTATTGCCCAATTACTAAATACATGATAACTTGATTATTACCTGATCCAGGAATGCACCTGCTTGTTTCTGCCCATCGGCAAGTGTTGTGGCATGCAGAGCTTGAATAAGACGACTCCTATCCATAATAAAGTCAAGCTGAAATATAAATATCACTAATACTTTATTATTTAAATTACTCAGTGTATAGCTAAGAAGAACCAAAAATACTTATTTTTATTTATCACATATCAATTAAGCATCTAATACATACTGAAAACTATGTATTCTAGCCACTCCAATTCTCACCCACCAATATCATCCAAATGTGTCAATTTGATATGGATGGCCTATTATTTATATTCAAGACTTCTTATATTTGGCATATATTAGTAATAAGTCTTATAGAAGAAAAGCCTGCATTAAAACTTTCATAAGAACTAAATTATGATATACCTGCTATCAATAACAGTATCTTCACAAACTATTCGTGTAGCAACCCAGTTGGTAACCCAAGTTTGGTCCTAAATATACAATTGCATGACAAAATAATAACAGCATAACTGCGCAAAATTCTTGCAAACAATTTGGCAAGTGAACAGATTAATAGCAATAACGATTAATACACAAGAAATATGATTAGTTAAGATATCCATAAATTAATTTCAAAAACTCAAAACTAACCACCAAACCCACTTTCATCGCATTACTTAAAATGTATTGATTTAATAATATCAGTCCATTAATTACGGTAGCAAACTTTAACTTATAATACTAATCATGAATATAAAATGTATGATGACAATACAAACTTACATGAATTAACTACGAATTAATTAACATACGAAATCTTTGCTGAGTAAACTTCATGGTACGATATAATTTGGTTATATATAACAACTATCTCAATGCGCTTACATGATACAACAATAAAAAATAAGACTGCCTACAAAATATAGAAAGGTATTATGCATCATATAAATACGAAAACTTATAAAGCAATTCTTAAAGCACAACGACAACTTCCCTGATGTAGGCCAAATTACTTCTTGCCTACAACACGCACCCAAAACAGATTAATTGAAAACTAGAATCAAACTTTTATTCTTTGATGCCACGTTGTTAAAAATTCGTGTTTGACAACTAGATTTTACTTGTTTTATGCAACTTAGGTACCGCTGTTTTTAGTTTTCAATATTACATGTTGATTTCCAAATAGAAATTTTCAGTAGTAATGTATCTATCTATCCATCCATCAAAAGTTAAGTAGCTAATTTAAAATATTATTTGGTGATTGTATTTTCAGTTTTAATACTTTCCGTCGTCGATTTACAGGTATAAATGCCTAAACAACGACCTGGTGGTTTACCTTATTTGAAAACATCTTTAAAATTCAACTGGAATTCATCGGAGAATGTTGATTCGAATAAGCTAATATCCATAATGTCCAAAATTTTCGAATTCTTAAAGCTCAATGGCTTTTTCCTACCTAGAAGTGGCATTTTATCTCCGACTGATGATGCTGATGCTTTATGTGTGGATGACTTTAGTGTAAGTTATTTAAAAAATTAGTCCTTATTATTGGAATAACAGGATAATGTATTAATAAATGGACATGTCAGAATTCACACGCATGTATTGGATTACAATCAACATTAGATGCAATGTTTGACAGTTCAGCTTGTTGTGTTTTTTTCGATGCCGATTCGATTTGTCCTTCTGCTGTTGCCAATGCTCTGGGTCTTTACAGTATAAAGTATTTTTTTTTTCAAACAACGTATTGTTCAAAATGTATTAAGATACCACAATATCCATTACATTTTCAGTTGTTCAAAAACTACTTCGGTTTATTGTATTCCTGGCTTGACTCAGCAAATGTCACTTTCCTTAAACCGAAAATCTGAAGCAATAGCTATAAAAGAATGTTCACATGAATTGTTAGCTGAACTAACAGGATCGCTTTCTCCAGTGGGAATTATTCAATCAAAGGTATTGTCTGCTTAGAAAGCTTTCTTAAATAGCATAAATCAAACATATTTTGGAGAAATAAGAACCTATACTTATAGCAACAAAGCTTTGGATAAAGTATGATCTTATGAGAGGTATAATCTATATTTGCATATTCAAGTGTTCTGCTTTCCAGAGAGGCAGTTCACTTAACAATTCCCTTATTTCCGTGTCGTTATTGAAATCTGCTGGGAAATCTCACAAAAGAAAGAAAAGTTGAATACAAAACGAATGCAGTCGTGTGATTAAAAAATAGATAGTATTGTATTGCTATATGTTGAATTTTACTGTATTTTGTCGTCTTAATGCAGTGTCATACAAGGACTTTTTGACTTATTGCCCATCACATTGAATGTGGAATTATGTTAATTGTTCTAATATCTACTTTTTCTGCACTTCAGGTTTAATGTAAACTATTATTTTATGCTTAGAAGGTATATTTTTTCTAGTAAATTGTTTTTGTTAAGTGTGAAAATCGCCTAGAACTTTGGCTGACTTCTGAGGTTTGGTGGATAATAAAATCTTTTGAGAGATATTTTCGGATGGAATAAATCTAAGAGAGTAGGGTAGTTAATTTTTATTATGAGTGCAAGTCGAGGTAAGGAAAGGTGAAGCAAAGTTATAGAATTGTCCTAAAAGTAGCAAGTCTTGCCTAAGCGAAGTTGGCATTAACAAAGAGACGTTCTTACTGCGGTGATCATGTTTCTAATGGAACAACACAATGTCGGTAAAGTAATTTATGGTAGAAAAGCCTTGTTTTGTAAAATTTTGTCTTCTACTATGTCTTACACCTGATAATGCCTCACTTCTATCTCACATTTATTTAGGCATAAGACCGTGTCTGAATATTTCATTAAATAATTACTCAACAAAATTTAAAATGTTCAAGAAACCTTCTATTAGCATTTGAAGTGACTTGTTATGTTGAAGAGGGTCTTAAACTGATAGTTGATAAATTACGTAATCATGAAATATGCAAAATATTTTCGCGAGATTTTTTAACCATTTATAGGAATTATGACTATTTAAATTAAGCATAGCAGTGTGTTTTTGCTTCAAAGATCATTTCGATTTTATCACATGCGGATATCTGAGTGACTTGTGCGTGTTTGCCGATTGACAGACGCTGATAATAGTAAAAAAGGCTGACACGAACAAGGACAGGAAACTAATCGTTGCAATTTTCCGTCCCTCAGTTTACAATAAAAAATAAGTGGAAAAATATATAATTTCTTAACAGTTTTACTATTTTACATCTACCATCGTTGACCAATTGATGTTGGTCTTATGATAGTAGTCACATGATGAGGAACGAAAGCTTTTGTAAAGCTGATGTGTTAGATTATTACCAGGCATGATTAGATAACTTTGGAAATTAAAAAGTGGATAGTTCTTCATTTGACCATTTCATTTCACTTCCCTTTGGTCATTTCTGATATCCGTATTCTTTTCCACTGATAAGCTATTCCATATAAAAGCATGCTGATAAAGTAGTGTCTCGCTCTACAGTCCTTATCATGGTGGGTCTTTAGTAAGAACATTAAGAAAGTTGGTTAAACCTAGTGTATATTTACCTTTACTAAGTACTAAAAGTGATATTTTTTTACTTATCTTGAAGCAGTTCTGTATTCAATTTCTTTATATTTTCAGAAGTTACTTATTATCTACATATGCTCACTGACAGTACTAGCTTGGAAGAGGCAAGATTCCGATGAATCGACCGAATATCAACAAGAGGAACCAATTGCTCAACGAATTTCTCTAATTGGTGAATCTAATCATATTTGGAAAAGGAAATAATTATAATAAAACATCGCTAATTATTTTAAAGGAACAGTATGTAACTCACGTAAATTGAAGTTTCGCTTTTTCAAGAGCAATTTCGCAATCGTCAGATCAGCACAGAGGCAGAAGAGTTGAGTGGTGAAGATCTTATCGAATATGTTAACAGCAATCAAAAGTTATGGAAGGTTGGTATAATTATATAAAAGCTTGTTATTGCTATCTAAATGATGGGTTTTTAATGAGAAAATGTTGATTTCTAATTTTCTAAACTTATGCTAAGTAGTATCTTTGATACATTCAGGCTAAAAGAAACCGTCGTTTCTCCTCATATTCTGATAGAACAAAATGGGGTTTGATGGGAGTCAATCACGTTCGTCTTTCCATAAAGGTGAATTTACTCCGTTACTGTTCCTCTCACAGTCCTAATGGATGTTATTCGTAATTATCCTATACTTTGTTGCAAAATCCATATAGGTAAATGTTGATTTAGGCAAAAAAACATCTTTCGAGCACAAAAGATCTCGACCTTGCCATTCCCGAATCGTTCGATTCTCGTGATAGGTGGCCTGACTGTGAATCTCTTCAAAATATCCGTGATCAGTCCAGTTGTGGTATGTCCGTGTTTTTATTTCATTTTAAATAATACTTTGAACATTTTTAGTATAAATATTCGTAAATAAATTTCAGCACCACATGTAACAATTATTGCGTTGTAATAATGTAGATTCTTTAAACAAATTGGAAGTACTATAAATGACGTACCATTGATTAGTGATTACAGTAATGTCAACTTGAAAGCCGCATAATATTAATATTCAATTTGTAGATTTTGCTCATGTTACTTTGCTAGCGACAAGATCAGCAGAACTTTCGTAGTTGACAAATAATGTTTTCAGGCTCTTGCTGGGCATTTGGTGCTGTTGAAGCAATGTCTGATCGAATCTGTATCGCATCTCAGGGAAAGATTCAAGTATATAAAAGTACCACTTATTGTTGGAGTTTTTTTTTTCCAAATATGTGATAATTGGTTATTGATAGGTTTCACTCTCCGCTGATGATCTACTAAGTTGCTGCAAGTCGTGTGGATTTGGGTAGGCTTTGTTTAGCAAAGTGCTATTCTTTTCTCAATTCATTCAAAAACTTCAATCGTTCTCTTCTTACCATTTGTTTATTTTTTTATCTTATATTTGGTGTCATGTCGACCCATAGTTGCTGATAAAGGAGCTGGGAGACAAGTAAACACACATTACTGTAATCTGTTTGCTTAATTTCGTCATATGGACGTGAATTACCTACTAATTCAAATATAATGTAGTGGTAAAATAAAAGTGTTTTATTAGTTGGATATTGTTCCCGCTAATCCTTATTTCTTGTACAATTATTATAACAAGTGGACATAAGTATATGATTTTAGCTGTGATGGTGGTGACCCACTTTCTGCATGGAAGTATTGGGTGAAAGAAGGTATTGTCACTGGATCAAATTTCACTCTTAAGGAAGGATGCAAGGTTTTTCCTTCTTATCCTTTTTAGGGCCATTTTTTAATTTCCAATAGTTCTAAAATTCACTATTTGCTAAACTTAATGTTTATATTATGGAATTAACAATTTAGCCCTATCCTTTCCCTCCATGTGAGCACCACTCAACAAAAACTCACTTTGATCCCTGCAAACACGACCTTTACCCCACTCCCAAGTGTGAGAAAAAATGCGCCTCGGGATACACTGATAGGACATATTATGAAGACAAATACTATGGTATACTACTGTAAATTTTAATGACACCTCGAAATTAGTACCTATATCTGTATTCCAGGTCGAAATGCTTATGGTGTTAAGGATGATGTAGAGGCAATTCAAAAAGAAATCATGACTCATGGACCTGTTGAAGTTGCTTTTGAGGTCTACGAAGATTTTCTCAACTATGATGGAGGAGTCTACGTGGTAAAATAAATTTAATATTTAATTAATAACGAAATCAGTATCGATATAAGGTATAATTTCAACATTTCATGGCTTTAATTTTGCTGTATGACATCATATTCTGATAATTGCTTTAAGCACACTGGTGGGAAACTTGGTGGAGGTCATGCCGTAAAAATGCTGGGGTGGGGCGTGGACCAAGGTATTCCTTACTGGCTGGTTGCGAATAGCTGGAATACTGATTGGGGAGAGGAGGGTAAGAATCTTCAACTCCAATTTCATAAGGAGTACGACAGTGGGCTTATAGTATTTGTTTAGGATTCTTCCGCATTATTCGAGGGGTTGACGAATGTGGAATCGAATCCGGAGTAGTTGGTGGTGTCCCTAAAATCAATACCATTCCCAGATACAGGTGAATCACTACTAAGGCATGCAACAAATTCATTCTCATATATATCATTGAGTAAAGATTATATGGTACAAACGTAATTCGTACATTTTAGATACGTGAAGGAGATCGTCGACGCAGATATTATATTCTAGGTTTTTTCACTTTAGTGAACACTACTTATTTGTGCATATTGATATCTGTAGTTAATGAACATATACTGTAATACTGTGGGCGTAATAAATTTGTAAATACATACAGCCTCATTATTTTATTGTACGGAAATAACTGTTAAAGCCAAAATAGATATCAGAGTTGATCTGCTGATCGTTTATCTCTAATTTAAGAAAACACCGAAGCTTTTACTATTATCGGTCTTAATAGACAAATATTGATACTGACGATGACAAATTAATTGCAAAGTGGTGATTTTATATTAACCCACTTCTAAGTTAAGTCAATTGTAGCCTTATTTTCAGCTAATTTCGGTTGTTTTTGCCCAGAATAGAATTTGCAAACAACGACATCAACACATCCGGAAAAAAAATTTTCTGAGAGGCTTAAAGCTATACTTTGTCTTATAACACTACTTTTGGCATGGTTATTATTCAGTTATAGCTTTAAGTCAAAACATTTCCGCTTGCTGTAGTTGTCAGGTTACATAGGTGGATCGGATTATCTCCTGTTCCCATATAAATAGAGAGAATCGGATGTCAGCAAGCCTATACTAATGCGCACATTATGCATCCGACATCACTGTCTATGATATCACCTAGCGGTAATTTGAGTAGTGACACTTGGATAGACGACCTGGAAGATGTCTGCAAAGTAAACCGTCGGATCTAATTAATATATTCTAAAGATTAACTGTGCAATGTTATCCAAATCCACGCTTTACGTTTGGTGCATTTTCAATTCTTGTATTCATTTATTTTGCTAATTATGTTTATTTAATCTAAATACTTTGTATCATTTTATTTTACACTCAGACAATAAATCTCCTTATTATACAATACCTGTCGTTAACAAATTAAATTATAAGTATACTTTTAGGATATGCTCTTATCGGATTTGTTTAAAACAGATAGTTCTCTAGAATAACTGGACGTAATCTGGAAATTCCACTATATTACTATATTTTATTTTTATTCTCTATGAACTTGTCTCTACTGTCAGTTGCCCACTCTATCGCATATTCGCCACTCCTTTATTAACAAGTAGTTTCCGATTTCGTAATTTGAATAAGGCCACCCTCGTTATCTGGTGACTTATTCGCAGTACAACTATCAATTCTTCTGCGTCTTGGTAATTGTTTTTCTCTAGTTTTGTTTTTCCGACTCTTCAGAAATGCATGCAATCAAAAAGCAGAAAGAGACCTTCACATCCCTTCACTTTAGATCGCTAGTTCTTCATCACTCACATACTTATAATTACTACTCAGGAACTCGTTTATACCAGAATATATCCTACAAAGCAATTGTTATCTGCTTATTTGAGCTTATATCAATTATAGCCACTGAGTGAACCCATTAGGCAATATTTCAAAATCTAATCTGTATCTATATACTATTTTATTATATAATGAAAGAATTGTTGCAAAAATATGATTGCCGGATATCAAGATCTCCTAGTAGCACAGAAATGGAACACTGATATCAGCTTAGATCTGTTAGTTTACACTGTTTAGAAGCGTGGATATTGAAGCCGTATAATACTTATGAACAATTTTAATGGCTACTGTAACGTTCCGACACAGTTGCTTCTGTCACCCATGATGCTTCACTTACAAACAGATTATCTCCAGGACACCCAGAAGGGTAAATATAATTACAGACGAATAATCTTATTATTGAGCATAAAACAGAATACGACGAGCTTAATTATATTATTAAAATCACGTAATAAATACAAAATTTAGTTATCTAATCTTCATTTTTAAATAGATTAATTATTATCCCATATTTTTGGAATCTAGTTAGACACAATTTTAGATATTTAAAAAATCATTAATGAGTAAATTGTATTTGAAATCAAATGTTTTCTTTTTCTATCTCTTATTCTTATTCTTTTGTTCTAAAACTATTTTAAAGACGATAAACAATCGTATTAGTGTGTAAATGGTTACATTATAGTGATTGGTCTGGGTTTAATCATTACTGATTGGGAAGTAAATAGATATCACATTTCCTTTTCTATTAATCGGGAATTAGTCCTCGGATTTTAATAGTATAGTTTTTACACGCAAGGAACAAATTTAATCGGTTAGTACTAATGTCATGCCTTCCTGTGCGTTGTACCTCACGGGGCGTGTCCTCAGCTTGCCTGTTCTCAGTGTTTACCATTCCTATTCTTCTCGTTGATACTAATATCCATCCATTTAACTCTTTTTTTTCCTATATTCTTGTTTACTAATTCAAATATTTGCTGCGTTAGTAGCCACCACAACAACTTTCAAGGGCACTATTGCTTGAAATCGATAGCATTTTCTTCCCTTGTTTGGCATTTCAAGAATAGAAAAAAATTTTTTCCTAAATCTCTAAAATATTCCAGATGTAATTATGATTCCAGAAAAAGAAAAAGTACTCCGTGAATCCATATTAATAGATTCATTATCCCTTGAATAATTCCACAAATGGCAACAATCTACACAAAGTTCAGCGGCGGGTCATCAGATTACACGGACGAATCTGTCATCAGTGCTTCACCTCAACCAAAAAGGAAAGAGAAAGAAGATAAAAACGAAGTGCCACAATACTTTTATGATATGGTGAGAAATTAAGAAATCAGAACAATATTTGTATCTAAAGGATTTAAATTCTAGGACAGTAAAAGTGTGTGTAAGTATTATTGCAAGATTAGATGGGCTTGGCAATGAATCACCACATTCATGCCTTAAGTATTCTATTTGGCGCTCTTCCCATACCTACTTGTACACTATAACTAAGATGAAATATTTCTAGGTGTCTTCTGATATATAATTGCACGTAGATATATAAATATATATAATAAACATCACTAAGCCTGCATTATATAAAGCTGTGAAGAAAAAGTGAGTGGTACTGTAAAAACAGGTAATACAATCTAGAATGACAATTTAAGTGACAGAAGACACTACCATATACTTTCCTTGCTAGTTCTAATGTCTTCTCAGCAAACACGTATATTTTTCTTGAATATCACTCTTAGCAGTAATTGCCAACCATAACATCTGTCATTTCCTACATGGGAACATATGTTTGCAATTTGCTTTCTGAAATCTTAGTATGAAATAGCTTTGCGAATTGGAACTGAGATTAAGAAGCAGTGTTTGTGGAAAATCTAACAATTAAAATAGATCATTGAAATTTTATTCTTCACCAATATATAGATTCTTGGCTTCAATCTCTGAGTAAACGTTAGTATTCATAAATATTAGCGTGGTTCAATTAATATTTAAGGATCTTGTTTATGAGTTTATAGCATTGGAGAAATCACAGACACGGTCTCCTGTTATGATAGGATCCTGCGTTCAAGAATTTCCCTCTGTAGAAGGTTGCAATAGCAACAAGTGTGAACTGAATACGCATGTAAATGTCTCCTAACAATTAATTATTAGCTTCTTTCTTGACTTTCATCGTGTTTGCCTAGTGCTTAGGCTACCGTCCTGAATTTTTCATGCTGGAGGAAGATAATAGGGGGTAATTGGGTTTTATCCTCCAACATATGGTTCCATTAAAAAGACTCGTGACTACCCTTGTATAAAAGAAATAGATAAATTAGTTAGAAAAATAAAAGGAGGTTGCATAATCCATTTAGAAGTCTGATCCCACCATGGCTGCTCTGTTCAAGGAAAAAGATCGTAAACTTTCCACTGGAACACTCAATAGACTTATTCTGGTGGCTCAAGCTCTGGAATCAGAAGTTGATAGTCGAAGGCAAACTGAGATTTCTGGAGGAAAAATTACATTTTCCATTAGGATGGCTAATATGGTATGTATAAACGGATATACTTGTTTGTGCACAGTTCCATTAATTCTATGCTACTAAAGTTTATGTACGATTTGTCTAAATAAATGTTATTTAGTTCAAACTTAAACCAAATAAATATAGAATACGTCTATTACTTAGAAGCCTATCATTTCAGATTCTATTAGTTCTTGTAAACGTACTCATATTCACGGGATTTGGAAAATATCAAGCTCATAGGGATGGTGGCTACAAGGTAAAATATGAACAAATGGATATATATCGTCACACTTGAAACTGATAAAATACTCGATTTTTCAGGATTTATTGTTAACAGCGGATAAGTGGAAATTCGACATTAATTCCTCCGACTTTCCCCCAACGTTCTCTTTGATGCAGTTGAATGGCCAGTACTTGGCAGCTGCTATCGCTGTATTTCTTCTCTGTTCTACCCTTTGTTTGCAAATAATTCACATCTGCAGTTCACCATCATCGCGAATAACGGTAAATTTTATTTTTCAATTTGAACTGTCTACTAGCTTTTTTTTTGTACCTTCAATATTAATTATAATGAAGCATATGGCATTTCCACTTGACATATTCATTTTGCGGTCTATACCAAATAGTAATTCTGCAATTGTTGGGATCTGTGGGTAGTCAAGCATTGCTCCTTGTTTACATGTGAAAAAAACTACACTCTGGTTACTGTAGCATTTGTGGATAACAGGGTTCTTTGCGGATTATCAGGTGTTTATCAAGGAAGCGATTATCAATCTATCACCTGAGAACACTGCAAGCATGAACTAATGAAACCTTATAGCGATTGCAGTTTTAATAAAAGCAAAAATTACTATATAAATCTGAGATATAGTGGAATGTCATATTCAACTCTAAATTGTATTATATTACCTGATTTACATTAAACATTAACGTTACCAATTATGTGGTTAAGTGAAAGTAACACTGCATTGTTTGCTGGCTAGTATTAAAAAATCTATGAAAATTTCGTCAAATTATTAAGCAATAAACAATTAATTATCCATTGGTTGTACACGTTGTCATTGAGGTGACAATTTGTCCACCAGGTGCGTAGTCACTGCTTCCTCCAGCCTCTAATTAGTGCTTATTGCATTATTCCTAACGTGAGAGACAGGCGCTGACCCGAGGATAAGGGTCGCAAGATGGATTAGGAATATTTTAGCCATTAACGAAAGGGGTTTCTGCATTCAACTGGATATTACCTTCTTATGACGGGCATCAATCATATATATATATTTGCACTCTTGCTTTCTAATGACTAAAGTAGAATTAGATTGGATGAGAATCTGGGGAGTTTGTTATTGATGTCAAAGATGTTTGACTTTCTAGAAAACTACCCCAATAGTTTTCTTAAATATATGTAAAATGTATTGTTATTTTTGCACACTTTCCTATCGCTCTCTCTCTTACTTTCAGTAGTTCGCGTGCTATTTCTGCATACACCAGAGATAATGAAGCTAATCAAAGGTGCAGTCATAAAGCGTTCGTTGACGGTGCTCATTACTGGTCACTCGAATGTGGCCATTAAAGAATATCGCAGCTAGCCAACAACTATATACAACTGAAAATTAGATTTAAATCTTTTAAGAATAAAAAAACAAGATCTATAGCTATAATAATTAAATTTAATTGAATGTGCAAAGAATATATTAGGTGGGCAAATAAAGATCTATTTAAAAGTGTTTATAACTTTTAAATAAAATGATTGTAAACTTTAAAATTGACAAAAATTATCACTCAGAAACGTTTCAGAAAGCTTGGAATGTCATTTTTTTTAAACAGTGTTAATCTCACCATAAAATATTCAATTTATAACAATGAAATATTGTATAGCTTATTAATAAGATATATAAAACTATCTTCAGCTAATAGACTAGTGAAAACCTGGGGTGAAAGAGGTAAAATACGAAACTCGATAATTGCGACTTCTACGCGCAATGTAGTATGATGAGATAAATACAGTTAAAAAGTTCACTTTTCAAGCTTCCTGGAATACTTTTGAATGATAATTTCTGCTGTTTGAAGAAAATTATAAAACGTTTTACATCGCTCCTTTTTCAGCCCATCCGGTATGTTTACATAGTACATCCTTAAACCATGTAGTGCTAAAAGTATAAGTCGAATATTACCTTTATTTATCCATCAAACTATAACCTATAATGTAACTAAAGATTATTAGGAAGTTACTTCAATGAAATAATTTCCGCGCTAAGACGGGATTTTGAGATATTCCATGAAATGAAATAAGTAAATTTCGAGGAATATTGAATAATTCTATAAAAGGCATCCCAATCAGAGAAGTATTAACTGTGTGTAGTCGAAAGTACACTAGATAATCACAACTCACGACAACGTAGTATTGATCGAGTGCAAGATAGGTCTAAGTACAAATCTTAAGATATATACTGTAACGTAACCTCTTCAGAGCATGTGCTACTCCTTTGGAGCTGTTCCCTTCTCGCTCTTTGTTTTCGGTCTAGAAATGCATTACTCAACTTGTCCATGGGTTGACGAGTACTACATTATGAACGGCGTTGCCGATATGAGTGCACAGTGTGCCATCAATGGATGGGCTCTAGCTGGAGTAAGTATCTTTAAATATGCCTTTATTCATTCATTATTATTTGGGCACTATACTAAAAATATATTAGACAAAATTAAAAAATCTCATAAATTGTGCAGATATTTTCTCTACTCTCTTGTGGACTTTTCGTCAGCGAGGGTCTAATAACGGCATTCTTCCGAGGCGAACCTCATCGAGAAAGAAAGGAGACCGTATTATAAGATTTAAATTTCTTGTATAGAAAATTTTGAAATATCATAACAATTTGGTCTGAATTTTTTGTGCAACAGATGATTAAGATCATTAGTTGTTCCATATTTAGATAGTTACAACCTTCATTACGTAATAATGAATTGTAAGTCTGGTTTCCAGCAGAACACATTCACCTGCACTTTAAATATTTATAAATAATTGCTGGCATTTATTTCCATTAGAAATATACGAGTCTGAATTAGATATTAAAAGAATGTTATCGAAGTGTTCGCTACCAGTGAGGAAAGCCAAGCTTGCAGCACTTAGTCTTGTCAGTTCTGAACAGGGTTTTCTTGTAACCGACGAGTTTTCCCACAAACTATCTAATAATGTGATTCGTTATTAATACTGGTGGCATATTTATTGTTTGAGACATATATTGTACATTTCACAACAGTAAATCAACGTGCAGAAATAAACATTTCGGAAGCGGTGATTTTTATAGATCAATACTCATTAAGCATGTTTACGAAAGTGACGTTACGTTCACAGATGCTGTAGAAAGGAATTTTACAGTTGTAAAAGAAGACATAAGACACGTTATCAGCGATAGAAAAGAAATGTGCTGCACAGCGGCTAACGGATGTCCATCCATTGTTCGATGGTGAATACGCCTTGTTTAACCAGTTTCTGAAATGAGGATGTAGTTTTGAAACATGCCATCCAGAGACAGTATTTGCAAATATTAATACAAACATCTCAGCCGTATTCATTCCGCTTGTAGTCTGCCACAACGGCTCTGGTTGTGCAACACCTTCAAATCGAACTAGCCCAATCCAAGTCCAGAAGTTCAGAGGAGTCAACTTACGTGTTATGTTCTGAAATCACAATAGCGAAAAGCAACATGATTTACGGCACACCTTATTGTCCTAGTGAAATACTTCCTATTTGATTTACTCACCCATTCCTCTACAGAATTGGCTACAAACATTGTACTGTTTTTCCGGAAGCAACTTCTCTCGGCCTCAGCCATAGTCATTTTTTCCTGTTCGATATAATAACACGACTCTTTGAAACGAGCCCAACCATCAGGACAAGTTTTTCCAATTTCCTAAATAAAATTTATAAAGATATAATTTCATGTTATTTTAACGTCTTCCTTCTACAAATGTAACTTTCATACAATGTGTCCTTTTTGACGCTTTTTCATAGAACTTGTGTAAGCCGACGTGGACTCAATATCGCTGTAGTCCCAGTACACTTCTTCAACTAAAGCAGTTATTAATATATCGTATCATTTGAGATTGTTCATATATTCTTACCAATAACTGAAGGAGATTCAGCAATAATTGGAAATGGTTCGACCTGAGCCATCTGTGAACAGCAACAACATGGAGCATCTAAAGGATAATATATAATGCGAATTACGTCACCGTAGATTACGGAAATGCATATACTTCAGTTGGGCTAATATACTAATTTGAATTACTACATAGTAATATCTAGAAATGCTAAGACTTACCAGTTGTGGATGTGGTAGTGGGTTCTGTTGTGGTGGCTGGAGGGGCGAAGACTTTTTTGCAGCAACACTTGCAGGGATTATCTATGAACAAATTTGCAATAGATATTTCTCGAATCGAAAGCGTTTTTCCTCTACCATAAGATTCTAACCATATACTGGAGCAGGAGTTGTAGTCGTTGTCGTCTTCACAGGAAAGCATCCACATGGATCATTAAAAGGTGCAGAAAGTGTTACGTAGAAGAAACAAGATACAATTAATAACCTAAAGCACCAATAACTGCAGAAGATGAACATTTTTTTTACTCTAGAAAGCTTTGTAAATGAAAATAAACTGTAAGACTCACTTAACCACCATCACTAGATACACGATCGAGAATATAATTCCTTTTGGAAAAGGCTGTGCTATATATACTCATGAATTTGCCTCCAGGACATACAATTAAATCATTAGTAATATAAATTATTGCGGAGACTTTTATCCTCACAAATCTAGCCGTTAGGAACTTTCGAAATGCCTGAAGGGTGCCCGAGGGTTGTTCTTAAAGATATTGACGAAAAGGTCACTTTATCCCATAATCTAATATTTCTAAACGGTTAATATGATCTATAAAAATCACCGCTTCCGAAATGTTTATTTCTGCACGTTGATTTACTGTTGTGAAATGTACAATATATGTCTCAAACAATNGGTTACAAGAAAACCCTGTTCAGAACTGACAAGACTAAGTGCTGCAAGCTTGGCTTTCCTCACTGGTAGCGAACACTTCGATAACATATTTTCCGGATCAAGAAGCTTTTCTATAGTTATGACAAGAGTACAATGATGCTAAAAAATCAGCCAACTAATCTATGACTTATTTGCAAATGTAACTTCCTTTACACGAATAAGAATCGCTTGGTTAAATAAATATCGTTTAATCATGATGTTCTATTAAAAAGTTGCGAAGAGTTTAGTGTTTATGAGATACGCTTTTATGATCTCAAATTCATTTTCGTGACGATTGGTAGTATTGCGGGTCGAAAGAAATAGACTTCTGCCATGCAATATTTCACTCTTACTCACATAATACATGAACTGGGCGTTGATGATTCGGGCTCCGATCAGAAGTTTTTATTTCTGGTGATCTGAGAATTTTCTCGTCTTATAACTATTTTTATCATCACGTTGTTGGCGATAAATAAGTATTTCAATGAAGCGTGACCAAACCCACTTTTCTTCTCGGGTTTCATTTATATTAATGATACTTTTCTAAGTATAAAAAGTGTTAATCCTAATGTTATTATGAATTTTTTCCCTTCATAGATGTAGTACTGGCTTCTAATTTTGGTAAATCATTCTTGAGCATTTTTTCGAGGCACGAAAAGATAGATAACTTGCTGCATACATTAATATTTGTTAAGATTTCTAATCTAAGTATACATAACAACATATCAAACTGCATGTATCTAACTTAGTGTTCTGTTATATTCATATTTTTGCCCAAATACTTAATAAATGGGTACATTTGAAATATTGAACAATGTGTTGTTGAGTGGGAAGCAAAGGATGATAGCACGAGGGTTGTTCGTATCTGTGTTTGGCCAAATCAGATTCGCGAGACAACAGTAGGCTTCCTCGTAGTGCAAATAGAATGATGGCTGATGGCTTCCTATTTATTTGAGTCCGCTCTTGACAGATTCCATGTATCTCTGCAACCAGCACACATTGATCTCATTACCTCTCATTCCTCTCGAAATTGTATCACTACACTTTTATAGCCTGCCACCAGCAGTTATCTATTTCCTTACTAAACAGGCGGTGTTGAATTTTAGTTGTTCTTCAGAGCATTCTACAGCAAATTTATAGTAACACTGTCAATACTGTTATGTAAGTGCTTCTGCTAGTTAATCAAACGTATTTTCATTCGCATTAATGAAGTGAAAATAAGTATAGCTTAAAGTCCATCACAATTTAAAATTGCAGTAGGCATGCGACTTTCTCATACCACCTTTTCCATGAAATCTTTTTCAATCACTTTTTCTAAGTAAACTTAGATTAAACGAGAGGTAATCACTCAACAAAGAATCAACATGAGTGTGTGACAATTTCTGTGAATTTCTCAGATTGTAACGTTTTGTGTTAAACATAATCATGAGAAACAGAACTCTCAATTGCGAAGCCGTCTTCAATCAGGAGTTACGAACAACATGGATTGCATTAAATATTGCATTCTCGCCGTAGTTCGCTAGAATTCGCTGAAAGTAAAGCAACATTTCGCTAATATTCTATGAGGAATGGTACTTTTAAATATCGAGGTAAGCAGCACAATTTTCACTTCTGATAAAACAGTGGTCCGCAGCCATAATTTTATGGGCCTTACTCATATGATTAGCCGTCTTTCTCTACATTTATTACCATTATTATCTGTCTAATAATCTAGTGATCCATACAAGAGGAAGTTGTTCTAATTACAACATTACGATAGCATAGTAGAGAAACCCTCCTTATTCTCTACAATAATAATAAGAGTGTGCAATATGCTAAAAGCTAATAATGGTGTTCTGAATGTTTATGAGAGATAATGATGTCTTCTAAATATTTTCACGTACCTGCGTTTTTATCGTCGCGTGAGGTCAATCAGATATGCCCGTTCCAATTCTACTTATTCATTTACTACCGTTGTTTCGCAAATTAATTGCGCCATTGATTGCTGTGCAGAATTCGTACTGGAATATAAGAATGTTCCTCATTCAATTTCAGTCTTTTCTACACCAGCCGAACCGAACTATACTACTATCTCATTAGCAGGAGTGATCAAAAGGCTATTTATGCTTTGATTTCTGAATGGGACTTGCTTTTGCCGTTTAATGTGCATAGTTGATAGCACTTTGTTTCTCACCTGTTACTACTTTTTAAATTATTATATACTAAGTATTGTATTAGCAGACTACACAAAAATCACTATATTTCTTCTCCTTATTATTTTTACTGCCAAAACATATTCTGGTATCTCTTAAATGCATTCTGTCTATCAAAAATGCAGTAGTTCTGTTTCCAGATGGCTATGATCCAAATACCGCCAACCGATTTACTGCTAGCAAATTTTCCATACTCAGCCGAGAACAAATTACACAGCCATTAGCAGACTGTACGATTCCTTGTTAATTCAGTTCATTTTATATTACCACTGAACACTCAGTCAATTTAAAAACAATTTTATTATGTGCGATGATGTTGGTAGGCGGTAAATTTCAACTAATGGTAATTCATGGGATACTTGTTATAATTTGTTTTAATCTTTTAATCTTTTCGAATTTATTATCATTACAAATGATTCCAATATCGTTATCTAAAATATTTGTTCCGATTTATCCCAATTATTTATAAACTGTTTATTTTGGAACATTTTTGAAGGAATTTTGAAGCCGATTCTATGCAATCAGAAATCGTATCTCTTATAAAGCTGAGCATAGCATTTGTTATGTTCTAAAGTAGTTATGTACGTAAAGGAATCAGTATGATTAAAAATATCACGAATGGATTGAGATATAAAACTAATTAAATACATTCCTATATTTACAGTATTCTTTCCATGTCATCCAAGATCACTTTCTTTTCACCCAATTAAGCAATGTTCAATTGGAAAAGTTTTGTTCAAACATACCTAATGAACCATTTTCATAAAGTCATCTACTGAATTATGTCCTAATTCTAACTTCAATATTAGTTCTATACTATTCTTTCAATTATATAAAAATACTATCTCTATAAATAATCACTTAAAAAATTAAAACTTAAAATAACCTATAAGACCAATAACAATAGGTAAAACGTAAGCCCATAATAAACTGTTTCTATTTATCTCAAAAAGCATTAACGATCCCTATTCCATACTTTTCTCCGATTCCTTCATGAATGCTTTCTCGTAGGTATTCCCAATCAACTCTTATTCACACCATCTTTTTTTAATGATAATATTTTTGTCATTACTGATAGTTATCGATATCATTTTATATAATTACATGTGTGAAAATCTATTCTGAAATCTAGTAGACCTAAGAATGACTAATGATGTGACTTCTACCATCTTAATTTGTGCGATAAAACGGGAATATTGATATTTTGCAAAATATGACTTACTAATAAAAACAATATAGAGTAGTATTTCTAATACTACTAGAGGTCAAATATGTGGGTGAATAACTGGAAAGTAGTTCTCACAAAGATTCAATGTTGATTTAGATCGACCAGTTAGCGATAAACACTGATTTACCACGGGTAAAGTGTTAAAATGTTTTAAATTTATATATCAACATTATAATAACCATTTTGAGGTGTATGTCATCACTAGAAGATTCTCCTCCATTATACCAGAAATGGAATTATGATAGTACGGAGTCTATTTCTGGTCTTCATGATAGCAATACGCCTGATGATTACGTCACGCCTGAGAACCCAATTGTGATGACCGAAAGTAAGTGAATAATAGAAGATATTAAGATTGTAAACCACTTACAACATAAAGAAAATGAAATTAACAAAATATTTTAGAATTGATAGCCGAACGGACTGTATCAGATTTTATGATTGCCAAGGCACCAGCCGCCCGATCAATATCCGTCATCGTCGACAGAAATCGCCGAGCAGCTAGAATCGTAGGGTTTTATTGGCTTAGACAAGCTTAAATGGAGATCATACATAAATCGAATCTCAATGGATTCTCTAGATCTCTTGGTATTTCGTATATGAGAAGGATTTAAACATGCAAATGATGATCAGTAAAGGATCCATCGTCGTGCAGTGATCAGACTCTAGCTGCGTATCTCCCCAGCAACCGGCCTCGCTACGACTCTTGTTTTCCTCCCGCCCCACCTTCGCACTGCTTCATATCCTTAAATTACTATCAGTCTAACATCTTTAAACTCTAGGCTGGACTACTTTGTTCTTTAGTTGACCTCTATGGACGCTCATACAGAAAAGTAGACACATCACTTACTACTATATCGGCTATCCAGTATTTATATCAGAATTAAATTATTTATAATTTCAATTTTGATCTTTCTTTACACCAACTAAGAAATGAAATAAATAATTTATAATTGAAATCACATAGATAGTTTCTTATTTCCCATATTTGAGTAAGCTGAATAGTGATTCATTTATATTTCTAAGAGATCTCTAATGCTGAATTTTTAGTTCATTTATAATTAAAAGCTTGAGATTTTCATCACTGTCCCCAAATCGCTAGTAATTTCCCACGATACTTGTTGATGTACCTAAGAACTGGCTCACTGGCTAGATAACAGTGAATAAGGAGCACTATATGTGCACTCAAATGAAATAATCAAAGGGCAGGAGCATCTCCGTTTAATTTGCGTTTGATGCAGATTTAGAGTAGGAGCATTTTTATATACGTGCTTTGCTCTCACAAATATTTAATTATCTAGATTTGGAGCAGTGATAATTATATTGTCTGTGGTAGTGGATATCTCTGTATTATTCAGAACCATAAATTATGCTAGCATAAAATATTATACAGCGAAAAGGATTTTATCATAGTCATCAAATATATATGATCTACGCATGACTATGTATACCTTTTCCTAAATTGAATTAGAGCCTCGTTATTTTTTGAATATTCTTTAAATGACCAATCCAAAAAACATTGAAACAATTTTTAATTATGGAGAAAACAGTCTAATAAGCAGGATCCAGAACCTAGGTTTGCTGGTAGTGTCAAAAATAGCGCAATATCTTAACTAACTACGTGGTAGCGTCAATTTCATAATTTTCTGGTAATAATACTTTAACAGGCTCTTGGTGACATGTCTTGTGCGTCAGAGATTTTCTTTCGTCTGTGTAAATGTATAAATACGTAAGAAACACCTTTAATGTTTAGCATTTCGCATTACATAATTCTGAAGCACTACTAACTGTATTCCTTGAATCGATGAATTCCAATTTGCTGAGTAGATGCTGAGCTTAATCAGGAGACCTAAGCTTATTCTCACTGTATAATTATATCTTTCTCATACCATTCTCACCATTAGTACTGATTTTGATCTGCTCTGTGATAATCATATTTATAATTTACTTTATCCGAAAGTGCACTTATATATGAATTTCTTTTTTTCATTACATAAATCTGAATACGACAAGTATATCTAATACTTGGAATTTTAATGACATTTGGGAAGTAATTTTCCGTTATAATTGTGAATATCATGCTCTACACTACGCTATTTCTCCTACCTACTGAGTTCAAATGTGCGGATTTACCAACCCTTTCTATTTGACAGGCGACCCATTTGCTCAATTAGCTTATTCTGGTCAATTCCCACCATTGTTGTGCCTACAATAGATCGAATTTCTCCTGAGGAGATGTCAAATTGTATTCTAGCAATTACCAAACTACTCACTAAACTATTTATCTCTATACCTCGTATTTTACATTTTTTTCGGAAAACAACACATAATGCGACTACTATTTAATATCATTGAGCTTCTTGCTCCCATTAGCTCTAATTTAAGCATTTGGAAAATCACATTACATAATGTTGACCGCATTATGAACTTTAAATTATTTTAATTCATTGAGTAATCTAACTATGAGTGAAAAATAGTTTTAAATAAATCAATAGTTTATCTCAAGGTGTCTCCTGGTAGAATTCTCACCCTCTTCTCTTCTCATGACCGAACTACTATTCACCACAAGCCATATTATCGCGTTGCTAGGATGAACCGTGCCATTACTGATTCAGTCACATATAAAAGCCGAAAAGATAAAATGAAGCCACAATAGGCAAATACCTATCCGCAATCGATTTTTCCTATGGTTTTAGTGTTATCTTTCATTCAACGGATGCGTTTTTAGTATATAAATTGTGTATGAACCTTAGTATCAAATTGCAGACTAATAGTTTTGTTTCGGCGCTATTCACCGCCACTACGGAGGATTTCGTAGAGGCGCGATAAGTAGGCGGGGTTTGTGGATTAGTCGACTCGACTCATACCTGTCGATATTCACTACCGTATCCATTACTTCCTTATCGCGTAGTGGGCAAAATCAAATGGCTTCTTCGTATTAGCAATGATCCAGGCTCTAATTAAGATAGGTCAACAATACGGTCTAAATCGGGTAAGTGTAGTAATTACACATCAATATATTAATGCAAACAAATACAAATTACAACTCTAATAGGAGTAATTTGATTATGGTTTATCTAATGCAGATTTATATATTAATAGATTAAAATTTCTATATTAATCTTATTTAGCCTATATAACGAAAAAAACTATATTTTTACTCAATACACGAGACACCGATTGTTGTTATAGACATTTTTTAAATGAAGCAGCTAATCGATAGTTCATTTTTGATCGGCTTAGGCTTAGTTTGTACTTCAACACATATTACGTCATCCATTACGGCAGCGTCAAGTGAATGATATTTTAGGATGCCGATATTTTTAAACTACTTTATGCTTAACTATTTCACTATATGTCTATTGCACAAATTGCTTTTGTTTACGTTCTCTCTTAATAGATGAAGTTATTTGATGTAGAAACGCTGTCGTCTACACTTTATAATAAATTCTGCCTTTGAGACAGGTGATATATTTATTTTCGATTTTAACTATGCTACAACACTTTATTTCTATTAACTAAGAAAATATTTGATATTCATTCTTAATCAAGATAGCGTTCTTCGTATTACCATCGAAACCAGGGATAACGACAGAAATAAAAACAAGCGGAATGCTTATTTTATGCTCGATTGAAAAGGTTCATCGTGATTTTCCCTTAAGGCTTTTGTCAAAGACGCTCTAAGGCAATTTGATTATCTTTTTCTATATATGTTGTGAGAAATTCAGACACTCAAATCAGACGTTTTCCACAAGTAAGATTTAAATTTGGATACGTTGATGAAAACAATATTCGAATGAATTCTAGAATGTTACCATTGTTCACTGAGCAAACAATTGCCCCGAAACAGGCTAGAATGATTGCAATGTTACCCCTTTTTTATATACATGTATTTTTTAATTGTTCCGCTATTATTCTCTTTTCTTCTCTTTTATGCCTCTTTTCCTAAGCCGAATAAGTGGTTAGTGTTTAGCTTGTGATCTCGCTGCATCTGTTTCAATTCAATGTGAAGTCGATCGAAACTGCCATCTCAGACAAGAATTGATCACATTTAATTATCCCATCCGATCATTCGGCGTGTTATTTAATCCTCAATGAATTTTTAGTGTTCCTTACTGTTTCAGATAGCAACTTTTCTAAAATTTCTTGCATTCTTAGAATAGCCTTTTATAGGGTTCCCTAATAATTATCATGTATTCTCTAGAATCTTATCTTGATATAGCTATGTGTAGACCTGTCATTCCTAGTTTCTCGGTCGTCCTTGGATGTGGTGTATTTGGGATTTAGCTAATCCGGGCTGTCAGCCTGGCGACGAGCCCTCTCCAGATCTCATTTCCTTATAAGCCCTGCCGATATTTGCTCGTTTGTGCTGAAGATGGTGATTCGCTTTATCTATGTATTTTTCGACACTTTTCAATTTTGTAGATGTAGGTATTTAGGAATCAAATTTTTATATAGTCATATTTTTGTATTTTGCTATTTATAGCATAGTCGATTTATTTAATAATTTGTCAGTTCATGAAATTGAGAAATATCAGGCACGAAGTCTATATGTATATGTGTATACATCTATATAAACTCACTTCTTGAGGTGAGCCACAGTTACTGCCCACATGCTAAATAGGCTTAGTTTATCAGAGAATTCGCTTTAAAATCCCATAAATCTATGATAGCATTAGTCTAGTAACCAACAGTATTCGGTAAAATATACAGTTACAGTCCCACATTTTGATTTACTAGTCAAAGATCATGTGGCACATGATTTCTCTAGAAAATTATCATAGTTGAGTACTAATTGTTTTTTAATTCGAAAGTTCAAAAGAACTTTTAGTAACATTTGTATCCCCATTAGAGTTTGGGAACATACTACTGTTTTTAGATGACTGTATGAGGACATTATCGTGCTAATTGTCCCTAGCTATCCTGTTCCCCTAGGATTCTGTAATATAATATATGTGTAGCCAGGCGTTAACTTACGTGGGAAAAGAGTCACAAGCTCATCCTGTATGAATGAAAGTAGCTTTCCAGAGAGGTCTTCGGACACTTCTCATAGTGCTAGAAAGAAATCACTGCATAGTAAGTCTATTAGGTAGACGAGCTTAGGCTTAAAATTATTGCCATTTCCTTCATAGTTTCCAATACTCTTCTTATTAAATACTCATTTGAACATTATTTTTTGCAATATTTTCCCTAATGAACCATCAAAATATTGATTAATTACAGAGCAATCGCGTTCCATCTTCGCATGATATTGCGCGATCGCGGTCCCATTCACCTCTTCCCCCGCATAACGCCGAGAGGAAGACGGTTGCATTTCAAGACCAAATAGGTATGAAATGACGTACTAGGCATATAAGTTTCGCATTCTGATGTCATATAACTAACCAGGACATTAGAGCATGGAATATTTACCATTAGATTCTTTAAATGAATAATTGAGATATTGTTGCATCTCCCTATGTTTTCTGGCCTACTTATCGTGAATTTTTGAATTTCATGTTATGAAATAAGTTAATTTGGAAACTCCCATCTTCATTAAAAGCTTCCACCTTATTTTCTCGTAGATTCTAGAAAAACACAACAGAAAGTGATTTGTCCTACTCAAATTATTATAGAAATCAAAATAATTGCATGATTGTAGTATAGTATTTATTCGACTTTTTATATGTTCTGAATTACTATGAATTTAAAATGTAAACGTTTTTATGAATGTTTACTTAGATATTGGGCGTCTCGACCTAGAGGGGGCAACTGACTGTCAGCGTGTCGGTCTTCTCTCGGGATCTGCCAGCTCAAGGAATACAGAGGTGCTTTTACGTTCAATATTTTCTGTATAATTTTGTTTATTCCTTGAAGTGGTATTGCTCTTATCAAAAATTATCGCAAAATTGCGTATATTTTTTATATATGTATATTTTGTTTCTGATAACTTTTGCTCTTATAGTTATAATTTTCCAAAATAATATAATCAATAATAGAGCTTAAGGGTAAGCATTGCTTTACCTTTGTATATTAATAAACATTTTAAATGTAAATTTATATACTTATTATTCTTATTGTAGAGTCCCCATCTTGCTTTAAATTCGTCACGAGAGCGAAAGATGTCACTTGTGGGAAAACCTTTGGCATACAAAAATTACCGGACAGATCAACGATTCCGCAGGATGCAAAGCAAAATGCACAACTTCTTGGAACGACCGAGGGGTTGGAGAGCGGCTAGCTATCATTTAGCAGTGTCAGTGAAAGATGTAAAGATAATACTAGCTATACCCTCATAAAAGTAGTCATTCCAATACTTCTCTTATATATGCTTTTATTTAATGTACTAGTAAGCAAAATATCAACACCTTGTAATTAGATGAGTGAAAATCAGGGATTTGGGATGTTGTTTTGTGTAGTCTTTCATTTCTTCTTATGGTAGATGATCTGGAACAGATGAAATATCCATAATACTTATAGACTGGTGATGGTATTAATGTGCCTAGCACTTTCCGTCTTTTCTACCATGCCTGATTTTGAAGATGGTGCAACACTAGTGCTTTATTATCTGGTAACTTTTATTCCATGAAATAACACTTTTCTGTTTCACAATAAATGATTACCGTATAACTCCATTATATTATTTTTTGTATTTTAGGAGATAATTTTCGTGTTCTGGTTGGCGGTTGAGTATATTTGCCGGGTATGGTCCGCCGGCTGTCGCTCTCGTTATCGTGGTATTTCAGGACGACTTCGCTTTGCCACCAGTGCCTATTGCGTCATCGGTATGAATTCTCTAAAGCTTGAAAATATCTAATGTTTTCAATTTCCAAAAAAAGTTCAATAATAATTTTAAACAATACAGCATAGATTTGTACCTCGTTAATCGTTCTGTTTTTCATCATATTTATAATATTATAATATTATAATATTGTAATACGTATTTTCACCACATAAGTAGGTTTATCTCTTAGATACCTAGAATTAAGTAAATATGAAAAATAGTTGTTTTCAGATATTATTGTTATATTGGCTTCTGTTACAGTGCTATGTATAGGAGCAACGGGACAGGTAATAAAATATTTTGCTAAGTTTTGAATATTCTAGGAATAAATGTTAGGAACCACTTCGTAATAGTTTTTTTTTGTAGGTATTTGCTGCTTCTGCCATTCGTGGTCTACGCTTTTTTCAAATTCTTCGCATGTTGCGAATAGATAGGAGGGCAGGAACATGGAAGCTACTCGGCTCTGTAGTTTGGGCTCATCGACAGGTTAGAAACAACTACGCTTTCTCATAGTTAAAAGGACTTGGATTTTTAATATTTTCACCGTTGCTGAACATCCAGGCAAGAATAGTATAACATTATTATGTTATTTATTTTAAGGAACTGTTGACAACAGTCTATATTGGGTTCCTTGGATTAATATTTTCTTCTTTCCTTGTTTATCTTTGCGAGAAGAATACAAATGACAAGTATTCAACTTTTGCCGATGCTTTGTGGTGGGGTGTGGTGAGCATTATCTTAATATATGATTGTTTCTATAATATTTTTGCGTTTTTAGATTTAAAAAAATTATTAGCATATTTATTATTTATCACAAGAAACTATCAGATCACTCTCTCAACCGTTGGTTATGGTGATAAAACTCCAGAAACATGGCCAGGAAAGATCATTGCCGCTTTTTGTGCATTGCTTGGGATATCGTTCTTTGCTCTCCCAGCTGTAAGTCAATATTTACGGTTGTTCAGGTTCCCTAAAGTTTCACTTCAGATTCTGTCTTGTAAATACTAAGACGTAATTCCACTTTCAGATCATCGGTACATAAATTTTTTTCTAATATTTAAGGGTATTCTTGGTTCTGGATTTGCATTAAAAGTGCAACAACATCAGCGACAAAAGCATCTCATTCGGCGGAGAGTTCCAGCTGCTAGGCTTATTCAGTGCTTGTGGCGCCATTATTCGGCTGCACCCGAGAGTTGTTCTCTCGCTACTTGGAAAGTTCATCTGGCTCCTGCGCCAAGTCCTGTGTCAGTTGCGATGATCGTATTTCAAATTATCTGCTTTTAATTATACCTCAGTGTTAAGGTTTATATTCTTGTTTTCTCTAGAACTTTTCATTTTCTTTCATCTTCCTGAATGGAATGATTATCGTGTCCATAAATGGTGTGGGTCTCCTACCACATGTTCAACCCTCTTCCACTTATCTTAGACATAGATCCACAGTTTCTATTATCCTTCACTTGATCTATTTACTTCTCTAATGTCTACACCTGTTTGCCTGTCGATATGTGGCCCCTCGGGTTGTTCACTTTCTACCTCGACTTCAGCCAGACGCCTCGTAATGGCTCCAAGAAGCGATCTCTTTCGCTTCGTTGGCGAAGGAAACCTGCTGGTAATGGCACGAATCACGTTGAGCGACGATTGTCAGAGGCTTTCGAGTCGGAAAGGTCTCAACCATCATCAGAAGGCAGCTAAGAATATGCAATATTTTCCCTGAAAAACAAATGGAAATGAAAATAATCCACTTGTTAAGTGAAAATATGTTTTGCAAATTCTTAGCATGCCTGGCACTGTTCGCACTCGCATTAGATTCACCAGTTGCAACTCCAAACTGGTGATCTCTTTCACATATTTTATTCAAGGAATTAGACTTATAGATTTAAAACTTATGATATGGATGGCTTAACCTAGAGAACGTCAGCTAATCTTGGTTAAAGCACCATTTAATAGAATAATATTAGAAAAGTGAAATAAGCTGCCATAAAAAAGCCTTTATTTGAAGCAAAATAAGAGTTTAGCTTTTCAATAAAATATATTACGCTTACGTAACAAAGGCATGAGATCACCAGTTCACCTTCTCTGCGTTCTTTTTACTCCTCTTTTGGCATGATTGTTTCTAGATAGGTTTTTATCTAATCAGTTTAGTTCTTCTAAGTTATATGCATTAATTGTTTTTGCTATATTATGTGTATTTTAGAATCAAGTCAACACCAAATGGAAATCAAAATAGTAGTCTAATCAGTCGAATTCGACAGAGCACTAAGAGGAAACTTAATAGTAATGGACCTGATATTGGTTAGATTGAGCATAGTTACGCATTTTTTTTACATCTTTTACATTCAAAACATTAGTATTAGTATAGTTTAAAAGTTATTATGACTACAATTTTGTAGAGGTGACTAGAACAAGTACTCCAATTACCAACAATGTAGCTAGTGCACCGATGATGAAGACATTGCTCGTGCCTAGACCATCTGATAATATTAGGTAAATTAGCTGTTAGTGTAAAAAAATTATATAAATAATTCCTATATAATGAAATCTTTAACTATTTACTAATCAAATAATACATATCATTTACAGCATCGTTTCTACCTCAGATATTTCGGAATTGGAGTCACTTGGCGCTCTTGGATTTTCCATTGGTGAATATTTAAATAAAATATACTCTTGAATCATATTTTAAAAGAAGAACTCTATATTTATAGGAAATTGGAGGTCGAAGAGCAGTAAAACGGGAGTCCGTCGAACGAATGACGATTCAGCTATTCACACCAGAGTTACAAATAGCAACAGTTTAGGACAGATGGATATAGGTGCGATAGATTGAATTCCTGATAAATTTACCCAATAGTGGTCTTGCTTTAATATTTTCAGTTTCCTGTCTTTCCTCTCTGTAATAGTTCTTAACTATCACTGACGAGTTTTGATTGTATAAAGTGTATGCAAGAGTTTTAGCTGTTTTTTCCAAACTTCCAGTTCGTTCCAATACTATATAAGATACAATTCAATCTTCNGAGACTTCCAAGGCTATTGCACCTCTTTTCACAAAGAATTAGATAACAACTGGGAACGGAAAAAAGAAAAAAGTGGGCTATCATTTCTGAACTCACTGTACTATTCCATTAGCATATAATCGGTTATGCTAATTGACCTAACATGATATATTACTACACGTATGAGATTAGTAGATCAGAATTAAATAGGTTTGCAATCTTCGTTAACTTTGTAGTATTCAAGGAAATACAATACAGTATCTGCATAATAATTAAATTCAAAATTACAAATACCTTCTACGTAAGAATGAAGCAACACGACGAGCTTCGTTCGATAAATCTTTATACGTGATTTTAACTGAAGGATCCTCACCACTTAGCTGAAATGCGCATATTTTTACAATAGATTAAACAAAGTACACAAATTTTTATTAGGAATCCAAAGAGTTTTATATGTTAGTAGGTGCTGTATCAAGAAATAAATTATTTGATTTTTTCACAAATAGTCTTTCTTGAAATTTATAAGATTAGCTTCAATGAAGCTGATGCTACTGGAAAATCGCGGGAAGTTTTTGTTTGTTTCATTGAATCAGTGGTCTTAACCCTAAATTATACTTCAAATCGTTGTTTAGCTGGAACATTTTTACTGTATGTATCGATTTGTATAGGAACTATGTTGGCCATTTTCCAACTTATTATACAGTTAGTAAACTAGGGAAAAAAACTTGGAGGGATTTGTAGTGAGCAATATCAAGCTCTATTCCTGTATAATTTCTATGACTTTATACCTTAACCACTTACAAAGGCAATCTTTTCAGGTTGTTTTTTAACATGACTTTCTATTGCCGTAAATATTTTCTCTTGAATTGAAGTAGTGCAAATGGGAATATCCGTGGAAGCTGAAGACAGCATATCTGGCATTACAATTAATTATTTAAATATTTTCAATTTTGGGAAAAATTACTTGCAACAATGTTTGGAAATAGCTTTGAAAACATGATTTGTCATTGTAATACATGAAAAGCAATGAAAGCAATACTGCTAACCAACAGATGGTATAAGCGAAATTTTAATTAGCTGCGGTAAGTAAATGTAAATATAGGCTGGAAATCCTGTTCTTGATGAATCTAAGGTGAACACTGATATATAATCATTCACATTTATATAACGCGCCGAAATGGTGTTGTAATGAGCCTATAATGTTGGCTAGAATGGAGTTTCACTGTTTGAGAGGCGAAATTTCTTGGTTATTATTCTTTGAGCTTTATATTGAAGTTGTGGACCCCATTAGAAAGGCTAGGGAATCGTGGATTATTTTGGATATAGAAATGACTGATAAGTACAGCTTTAATAATAATGATGAAATGCCCAACTTCGTTAAAAATATCCATAATTCTTAAAGCAAAGTACTCAATATACACTCAATTGTCACTTGGCTTGCCATAATTTGATATGGAGTCCTTCAAGTAATTGTTTGAACGATGTTTTACAGTACTGTTTCTTAGTCATTATCCGTAAGTGTTTTTGTTTAATGTTAATAACGGCATATTACATCAGTCTCTCGGGTCATTTTTTTGCAACACAAATTCGTCGCATTTCTGACGGTGACAAACTTTTACATAAAACAAAATGTAATTATTGGATACTGTACGTCAAGTCAATTTAAGCACAACTAAATTAGTGAATTAAGCGTACAAATTCACGTAGTTATACAGCTCGGAGCCTCTTTGGACAATATTTCTAAAATTCTTGTCTAATTCTGTCTACTTTGTTGTTATCATGAAATTATATAAAACATCTAATCAGAATGTCTGGTGCACCTTATAAACATCGATTATTTCATAGTTTCGACATATGAGGTACTCAATCATAGTTGATAAAGATTTTTATCTTACATTTTCTCTCATGAAAATGTTTTATCGTTTTAACCTAGACGATTCTCTGAGTTTTACCAGAATTCTGTGTGTGTGGTTTCATTATTCAAAATGATCAAGAGCTGACTCTAATTTATTATGGTATTCGCCTTCCTATCTTTTATTGATTCTCTTAATAGGTGGGACATGTGAATACCCACATGCTAGAATTCAGTATAATCAGTCGCAAAATGCTGTTCCATATTTATAATTTTGCTGCAATCTTATCTATACCTTATAACAACATTATTTTCGAAATTTGAAAAAAAAGAGAACTAATAAAATGAATGTCAGATCATTGGATTTTGTCACAATATAATAAAAACATTACCACAATGGTAGTAATTCACATAATTAAAGATGTTTCAGTGGACATTTTATTTATAAAGGATATTTGGCCGATGAAATTGTTTTCGTCAAACGAAATCTTACTGCGATTATCAAAAGTGCACTGCCACCTCATATGTGCCACGTGTCGTACGCAATGCTGCGTCATCATTGTGCCCGTCGACCTAGTAGATGTCATACAAAGAAATTCTTTTGAGTAATTAGCTTTATTGTTCTAAATCTGTCTCTTGTTCTAGGAAATTTCCATTAAACTACCCAATAATGGTTGAAAAAAATATTATGGTAAGTATGTTATCTATCGTTAAAACTAAAAAAATTTTCCAAACATTTAATTACTTTTAGGAATTATTCGCATCCTTCAATGAGGCTTCTCCGCAAGAGTCAATTCTTGAGGAAGCTCGTTCAATATGTGCGGATTTTCTGGGTGGAGTGTGGAAAAGAATCAATAACAAACAATACACGTTGGAAAAGATGAGGTAAAGTAGACATACAGTTGACGGTCAAGGAAAGCAAAAACAAGTTTAAGGAAATCAAAGTATTTAGTGGTGGCTTGACCAACTTAATGTTTCTTTGTCGTCTCTCACCTTCAGTTGCTTCTATAGGGACAGAGCCTCGTCAAGCTCTTCTTCGTATTCAATCACAAACTGATCTATTACAACTAATAAGAGAAGTAGCTGTATTTACAAAATTGACAGGTGACTTATTTGATTAAAGATCACTCAATGTGAGGCAACAATTTATATGCGTGAGCAAATACTACAGGGTCGCGTAGCGAGATGTACATATTGCAAGAAATCAGTGTTGAATTTTCTGCTTCTACTTTAGTTTGCAAAATTCCCACTTTGCAAGAAGTTGTGGGTGAAAGAGCAAAAAGTGGGATTCAATTGCTATCCTGTGTAATATGTGCACCTCACTACGGGGCCTTACTATACTTGCAACCCGACATTCCTGACTCTACGTTTTTATATTTTAACATAGGCATTAGTTCGAAAGTATATGTTTATTATTCCATCCTCTGTGTTTCAAATGCGTGAAGCTATATAAATAATACTTCTATTATACTTTCTGAGTCTAAGGTTTAGCTAAAATTGGCTCTTAATGTTCAGGATTTTAGCACTGATAGTTATCTTTAGAAAGCGGTTATGGTCCTCAGCTATATGGTACTTTCCCAGGCGGGAGAGTCGAGGAATATATTCCCAGTCGCATGCTTATGTTTGAAGAAATACGACAACCTAGGTACCTGTTTTATCATATCACTACAAATTTAGCTCAAAACGCGAAAAATGGAAATTAGAGTTTTATGAGAATAAATGGAAACGGGAGAGCTCTGACTTTGATCTACAAGACATGTTAATTTTTCTGTTGAAAACTTACCGTATATACATATATATATTAGGTGTATCCAAGAGTCTTAGTTGTTTTTTCCAAATTTCCAATTTATTCGGATACTATATAAAATACAATTCAATCATTGGAATATTTTCCCTCGCTTTCTATGTGGAAGAAGATTTAGAGCCCATTTAAAGCCTATGCAAGCGCTTTCTTGCACCTGGGCTTCGAGGCAATGAATTTATCGATCCATTTTCGTACGTCGGCCACATCTCGAGAACGCTGTCCAACTAAACAGTTCTGCATCGACCAGAATAAATGGTAATCCGAAAACACCAAGTCGCGGGAATAGGCCGCGTGCGAGAAAAGAAGAGTCGGGTTCAAGTTTTACGAGACGACTCACGAGTTTCGTCGTACGCCTCTAGCGTTGTCATGCAGCAAAATTACCTTCCTAGTTCCTTGTCCATTAGATGGTATTTTCTGTTCTATTAGGTCGGCCAAATTAATTAGTTGACCTGCCATCACAAGCCGTCATTGGCAAAGTGGGCCAACTTCCTCTAGTATTTAGTCACGTGGGAAGTATAGGGTGGTCTACGTGAGAATAAATTTTTTGGCGCCACTGCTTGGCTTTGCCGTTGGCGTTGATGACTGGCCGGGTTCTACCCAAGAATATGTGCGTTTAGGATTTTTGTATCTGATCCATTTTTCGTCGCTGGTAACGATTTTCCAGAAGCAGTCTTTTCTACGTTGTCCGGCAAGTAATAAGATGCATTTGTTTGGTTGAGACGATGGTCGATACTGTTTTCGGAGAGTTCATGCGGTACCCACTTTCTGAGCTTC
>JAJAVP010000067.1:193952-238527 GCA_020740425.3 Heterorhabditis indica
ATGTCGGGAATTTATTTAAGTTTCGAATAGCTATACCAGAGTGCTGAAAAAAAAACAGTTAAAACTCTCGCATACACCTTATAGTTTTATAATTTTGCTTTAGTAAGAAGATTATTTATAGTTCTAGATCCCACTCTCCCGTCACACAAACGGAAAGTTCACCGTTAATCCGTTCTAGTGATATTGCTCTTGATATGGAAGAAGATGATGAAAAATCTTAGAGCTTTAGAAATAGAGAGGAAAAACATTAGCCCAATTAAGTTGTTTGTTTTTTGAAATCTAAATTAGCATAATAATTGTTGTATCTAACGACGGTGCAATTCTCTTCGACAAAAACTCCCTATAAGGGGAAAGTATTATAATCTTGACATGTCCGTTTATTGGAAATAGTTTAATGAGATTTGCTTATTATTTTGAATTATCATATATTGACATAATGGGGTACTTAAGTGCATAATATTTTTATGTTCCTTTCATGTTTAACTATAATTCTTATTTCCGGTTCGTATTTTTAATAGTCATTTCAAATTACATATATTTCTCAATTTTTTGTTCTTTACTCTCTTTAGTTGTCCCTCATTTGCTGTTGATTCCTGCAACCGGTTCTATTAGAGATAGTGTGATCTCTCCGGTTTTAAAAATTATTACAATATGAATTATGAAGACGACGTTAGATGTTTGTTCTAATCGCTAAAGTTGTTTTTTTTCGCGCACGGATGATCTATTTTTTCAGTCGTGTTTATTTTCAGTACTCTGTGAGTTTCAACGGGAAAGTGCGTGGGCGATACGAGAAGTTGTTGAATCTGTCACTGTTACATATTGAAACTAACCACTTTAATCTGTACTTAGACGATATGTGAGCTCACATTTTCTTTTGTTCAATGTGTTCGAAAACATTATATTAACGAAGAGGGCATTTATTCAAACATTATTATGGCAAGGTTAGACTCAGATCTATAGGCGCAGATCATGTAAAAAGATTGAAAATAATATGTGAAAATAAGGAAAATAGTAGTTTAACTAGCGATAAAGCTGCGAATTGCACTCAACTACCAAAGAGAGGCTAAAGAGGAAATGGACTGAGACGGGGATAAAGGCAAAAGGCCGGAGTTACGGAGAGATATTTAAAAACAACAGTTAAAGACTTGAAATATCACCAAATATTAATAGATATATTTAATACATAGAGTTAATTAAGAGCAAAATACTTGATATCTAGGAAGCTGTGGTCATCTTTATAAATAATGTTGCAAGTGATTTAAAGGAATTAAGTGTTTACTAAAGTACTACTCATTGAAAAGTTACTTTAATAATATCAATGGGATTGTGAGTTTTCTACAATTATATCCATTTTCTTTTCGAAAGTGAATTCTTGTTCCGATCGTTCCTTAGAGGGACTCTTAGCAGGTGTCCATGGGGAATCTCCCATAGACATACGAACCTAGACGAATAATAATGTTTTTAGAGTCAGAATCTAGATCAAAGTTTGTAATTAATATTGAATTAAATATTTAATAATTAGAATTAATATTCTGAAAAAACATACTTCTGTAGATTGTCGCAGACTAGCCAGTTCAGTGGACGACGACCTACGGTTTCTATTGCGACGAACTGATACAAAGCTAAACTATTGCTATTGGTAATTTAACTGCGGACATGAAATCTATAGTGGTCTCCAGAATCACTGGTAACGGGTGCATTTTGTTACCAATAGTTCTGAATGTCACTGTAACTAAGAATAGGCAATAGGCAATCATATGTTTGATGCACGCCCTGAGTATAAATTGTTTTACAATATATTTTATTACTAGGTATTCATTTTCTAGTTAACGTTTTCCAACAATGCATTAAGGTATCTGACCTACTGTCCGAGTGAAGATTTTCTCCCTGATAACTGTAGAAAGGTCTGTTCCCCACTGGGATATTAACTAGAAATTTTTTTATTGTCATTCTGTATGGGGCGTAGATTAATGAAGTTATCAGTGGGTTCACTATCTGAAATGGCATTGATCTTGTTGGCCTCTATATTAGTTCAATTTGCGAACTTAGTTAACCTAATCTTGGCACGAATAACTTCTATGAAAAGTTAGAATTCTACATCAATTTACTAAAAGATTAGGGATTGGTAATGATCCATTTACTTCTTTAAAAATAATTAATTTTTACCCATTATTTTAAAAGGGAACATTTGTAAAGAGAACAACACTGTTATTCAAATTTCTGCTATATGCAATTAACACTCACTGGATTGATTGTTAGTAAGTAGATAAGAATCCATGCAACCCAGTTCATCATCTGTTTGCCTTCACACGTCAATTCTGACCAACTGAATGTAATTTGCACAGTACTAATATTGATATAAAATTAAGCCACTGTTATCAAAAAGTCTTACGTGAAAAGATGGATTCTGGCGAGATTCATTATACGGTATGGCAGAAGACTGCATGAAGTCCAAGCAGTTGTAGCAAAAATGAACACGAGTGATTTCACCTAGAAAATAGAAAATTATAACTGCCTCACTAGAATATTAAAGTAAGCCACCCCGACACTATTAATGTCATCAAATTCGCTTAGCCATGCCGTGGTTCGGTGAGTATGAAAATCATCTACTGCACTCTAACCGAACCGGGCAAAAGAGATGCACAGTACCCTACTGGACGGGTCCTCAGTCACCTCGAAGGGAACCCGCATGGCGGTCCATTCCCAATGCTGCAAACAAATCTCGCGATCTGATAACTACAGATATGTACGATATACTGCTATGGTTTCTAACATGTGTATGTAAACATGTATCTTAATATATATACCAATTTATATTAAAATGTAATATTATGCACTTCTTCTATTAATATTATAGCTTTCCATTCATTCTCATCTCTAGTTAGCTTGAATATTGAATATTTCAAATTTTGACCGTACCTTATTCTTAAATGCAGAAGAATCTCCCCCACTAGCAGAGTTCCTTTTCTGACGAGTCAAGTTGAACAGATATATGCTTACAATAAGAGAAGATGTTACAGGAAGGACACAGAAAAGGATGAGGAAAATTTCATAATAGAACTTCTTTCCAGGAGACATCTGAATTATTTTAAGAATATAACTACAATTTTCAATGTAAACGTTTCCAGAAACTGAACGTATGGTATTTTGAGATAATTAATTAACTTTATGTTTGTGTATGGAAAAATTTCTGGTTTGTGCCTAAAAAGTACGTATTTCGTCTGAAAGTGGATATTTTGCAAACTAACCTGTAGGGAACAGTCAAAGGTATGGATGTATACTATGTTGAAAAGCCAACAATACGAAATAAACCTAAACATGCAAAGTTTTATTTGAACTATAATATCTCCATATTACATCTTTATATATTATTAGTTTTCGATGAAGAGAATAATCACATTACTCACCCGACAGAAACTCCCCAAATGAGGAGACAAAACAACGCCGCTCTTCTTTTAGACATTGATCGATCGTAGTTCAGAGGCCATCGGAAGTAGATAAGCTGATAATGGGTTCTGTTTAGGTGGAAAGGTGTTAATAACTAGGTGTAGCGTCTTGTACAAAACGATCTGAATGGGAATGTACTGAATCAGAACTTATGTTTGGTAGGAGTTGTTTTAAAGTTATTAAATTAACGTCGTCCACACAGAAGGGTACCTTGTCAATATTGAGCATGGTGAGAGAGAGACCTGATACAGCCAGACCAATCCAGTTGAAATAGTGGACCACAGCACAAAGATGGATTTGTTGCAGGAAGTCATGCTTTCGAATTAGCAACTCGTTGGGATGACAGAAAACTGTAAAGTAGGTAAGTGAGACAGTGACCTATTTCCAAGTTTTTCCATTATCTTAATTAAAATTTAATCTGGCCTTCACTAATTTTTTAATAAATAAGAATAGCAGTCTTCATAATATATCACCTGTAAGAATAAGGTCCCCAATAGTCATATTCAGAATAAAGAGATGCATTGTATCTCCACTTCTTTTGAAGAGTTTTACAGCACAGAAGATAACCATCACATTAAACACAGTAGCAGCCATGCTAGCTGCTAGTAATAGATCATCTGTCTGAAATCATTATTTATTGAATTGATGTCCGCCGCAGCAAAATGCATGAATTGTACTATAAAATGTCATAAATTAATGGAAGCTGTACACCCACTGTATACATAAATATCATGAATGCATGGTCATTATAGCACATCTCCTGCGCAGGTTGCGTAGTCGATGTTGCTCCCACTGGAAGCGAACTGTTGTCCGCATCACTGTAGTCAACTTCGTTAAGGAGGTCCATCAGAATTCGGGGACCATCCCAGAGACTACTAGAATTCATTTTCACGTGCATTTAAAAATATATATACAGGCTATCTTAGAAAATGAAGACGACACACAACTTCAACTTTATTCATTTTTGACATCTTTCCGATCAATGGCAGTTTTAAGGACATTAGATATCTTGTATTTGTGCTGATTAGCAATAAGTTCGTATAAGGTATTATAAGAATCCAATACGTTTGTCAATTTTCTGAATGGTAATATATTTTAGATTAGAAATGTATACGATTTTAAATTTTCAGACAGTTTTTAGAAAATGTTCCTGGTTTTAATGTAGTGATTATAAACAAAGAAGAGAATTATCATTTGATTTACTATAAATGACTGATGTAATAAAGACCAAAATTCAAAATGGCGAGCGACGAATTAATAAATCAGAAATAGTGAATTTAACGAGTACTACTATGATGGCAGCTTTAAATGAGCAAAACCGTCAAAAGACGTTGATTGATGTGGTCTAGAACTGGCACCGTTTGACGATGGGACCGTTTGCGGAAAGATGGGGCAATTATCCATATACAGCACTCACTTACATGATACCGGCCAATTTAAGGAAGAAACATCATCCCACGTCGAAGATTCGAGAAGGAACAGATGCAGAGGAACGAGATCGATCGGAAAAGAGTAATTCGCAGTGAGAATCACAAACAAATTGGTTAAGCTATAATTTCAAAGTTATCCAATCTATACTGAAACAAACCAGAAAATGGAAAATAAAAGTTAACTTAACATTTACAAAAACCAAGCTATCAAATCAATTATTAGGCAAGAAATAGAACAATAACTGAAATTGAGCAAAATTTTTTATAAATAATAATATTTACAAAGAGCTTAGTTGCAATTTGATTTGTTTTAAACAATATCGTCGAAACTACTACTCAACTCTTTATGAAAGAAAATATTGTAAGAAATAGCTTCTTCTGTGAAAACTTGTTCAAAGAACACATGACACGATCAAGAGACGCCCAATATGAACAATTGGGCTAGGTAATGAGGCAGAATGAGCAATTATTTGGACCACAGTGCTGCTTAGATCTCTTAGTTTGCTATTTTAGGTTATTCTGAAGTATCCTAAGTTATGGAAATGTAATGTATCTACTCAACATCACTTATCCGTTCCTTTCTAAAATGCAGAGAGATATACCTCAGTTCGTTGTATAGGAACATATGTTCCTTCCTATCAAGAAAATTCTTATTAATGTAATAAATATTGAAAATCATAAGACAGGCTGTCTTTGCAAATTGTCTTTTCTACATGATTGATATCAAATAATTGGGTACATTGTAATAGTAATAATGCATTGATAGAAGAGAATAAAGTAAACTACACAGGTAAGTTTAGAAAGAGTTAGGAGAAATAAGAATTGCTTGTGCATGGTTTAGATTACAGTACACAGCTAGGCGGCCGGAAACAGGCACACAAAGACAACTTCAGTCGAGACTAATTTGTGAATGAACCGCCAGCAACCACTAATTCGATCATACGGCCAGTTCGCCTCATCGGCTGTACAAACCATACAGAGTATTTTCGGCCTACTGTAATAAATTCTTATTATCTTAATAGGGCCAGAGTTTTGCAACAGCTATCTAGATGGAAACATTTTAATAGTTCACCATTTCTCATAATTTTTTTCTCATACAAATCTTAACTTCTCATCTACGACTCTCGGCAGCATTTTTGATTCTCGTAATGTTGATAATTATGTATTCATACTATAAAGGTACATGAAACTAGAATATCCAATCTCACTTCGTCTAAAATATATGGAAATAGTGCTGGTTTATTAGATTTATACCGAGGTTCATATGGTAGTAATGGCAGTTCACTATAATAGATATTATAATTCATTGATCACGCTGATTATGATCTAAGTGTAATATACATCTCTGTAAGAAAAGACATAGAGTAATAGGTGGTTTTGCGAGGAACTAAATAAAACGAGCAAACGCCTGTGATAATGAACAGATAATCTGACAGTGTAGGGTTACAGTTATATAAACAGTGCAATCTCACGTGTCGGTGTAAGCCTATCAAGTCACTCGTAATGCACCATTATAAACACGAAAGGTCAACTTCCACCTGATAGACTCAGTGACTATCTGCAACAATTTCCCATTCTTTCGTTCCCTCTCCCACAGTTATTGAAAAATTTCAAATAAACGAAAATAAACAGTGCAAATCATAACATCAGGCACTAACAGATAAACACTGATTAGTGTCAAGAACTACACTAGACTGTGAATTTCAATTTGCTAGTCGCCAGGCGTCCAATATGCTGCACATGGTTTGCTGATGAAAAATATTTTAGCCTGTATGTAAGTTTAAAGAAATAAATATAGATAAACATATCAAGTATTTTATCCAGCTAATGTTATAGCCAACATTTCTCAATAACAATCAATTGTCCAGTTTAACTGTTAGTGCAATTTCACTATTATATTGGAGATGGAGCATGAATTAAGTTACGTAGTACAGCACTAGTTAAGTTAATAATCCAAGACTGCACTTATCCGAGTTCTTGTTCGCTTTAATAGTATTTCTTTGTCTAAATTGATTCCTAGAAGGAGAAGGCCCACGAGGTCTTGGGTGATCTTCATGGAGAATGCCTGTCGCACCTATTAAATTAATATATTATTTTATATGAATCCGCATTCATAAAATCTGCAAGTGTTTTGTAATGAACTTTTAATGCTAGCCATATTATTTTCCAGATTTGATCACATTATTACCTCCTGCTTATTTCACTAGACAGTATAAACACAGTTTCAATATTTGAACGAAAGAGATGAAAATAACATTTTTAAAACTTCCGGGAAAAAATGATGTAGATGTTACAAATGATGTAATTGTGCAACTAGTTTTGCTAGTTGTAAGTTGTATCGAGGCTTTGTCACCTCAATATTACTAAGCTGTGGATGAGAGTTAAAAACTTAAGAGATCACTATAAAATTATCCCATATTACTGTGATCAAGGACATAAATTTGTTATCAAGGACAAAATAGCAATCGGACCTTTCAGATCACTACAAAGTTTAGTGCTATGGTGGGCTTTCCTTGCTGAACACAAGTGGTTCATCCGACATTCCTCATTACAAGATGGATGATCCGTACGACGGTAAAAATTCCTTAAAAAACAAAATATTTTATGATTCCGTGATGTATTAATGCATTATTTAGGTTTTGTATACGATTAAATGTACTTAGTAAAATTTTGAAAGTATTATTAAGTGGTACCGACTTAAGGTATTTCCCGAATAATCGGTCGTCGTATTTCATTCGATCGATGAGTTCACTCCATTCGGAAGGTAAATTAGCGGACATTTCGTATTCCTTGAAAATGACTTAACTAGTTCATCTCTTTTTTTAAAATATGGGTTAAATGTTTACCTTCACTCTTACAATCATTGAGTTCATTACTACTATTCTTTTTTTTAAAGTATTATATTTTGAATTATGTGCAATATTGTTCCAAAATACATCAGTGAAACTGACCCGTACTGCTGAAGGATATAAAGTAGTCCAGACAGGATCGTATGGGGGTTGGTTGACCATAGTCAGGTTCAGAACGTATTCTTCAAAATCGATCACTTGCTGAAACACGTTTGACACGTTTTATTTGATACAATAATGAACTGTGTTTTACACACCAAGCATTCGAACTCACATAGGACGAACCAGGATACTGTCCATCGATTGTATATATGCGGTATGCAGGATTGTACTGAGAGTACGGTGTCACACTCGGCGCACTATAATCTATAGAAAACAAGAGGAAAGCTATTGACAGAAAAATTGTTTATGTGAAATTGTTCACGAATGTTAGTCTCGCTTTTAATGCTGATGTTACGTTTTTAGTTTTCATTATAAACACAAACCTGTAAATAACATCTATTGGACGACTAGACTTATTTTCCAGATCTTCATAGACCATAAAGAACTGTTCAGAATGCACATGGCCAAAAAATTGTGCTGCTATCGTATTCTCGAATCTATTAAAGATAGTGCTAACATATTAAAACATATCCCACTTGTATTCTAATGAAATATCCTAACCCTGGCAAATTCTACAAATGTTGATTTTCGACTCTTTTCACCTGTTAACTGCTCTATAATAATTTTGTGACCATCCTTCAAGAGCTTGCACATCTCCTCCCGGAATATGAGCAATAATATGAACCTGTTGAAATTCCAGATTTTAAAATATATAAATACACATTGCTTTGGTGCAAAAGGAAACTCTTAAACATTAGTGTCAAGAATCAATTATTTTAATCTAATACTTTAAGTTTTAATCTGAAGTTCGGTACCTTATCTCCTGCCTTCTCTGCATCATATAGCTGATTGATAAACCATGACATTGTACCATCTGGATCTGTTTGATTAATTAAAAGAAACCTAAATAATAGAAGTTTGCTTAAAAAAGTCTTCCATTCAATGCTCCTTTTCATCTAGTAAAGATGCATGTATTATTTTATGTGCAAGATAAGATGTGCTTAGATAGATATTTTAAAATATTTTTAAATTGCGAGATTTGAAGTTTAGAAATGTACATAGTGGTGTCATTTTGAATGTCACTTGGTCCTTATCCCAAAAAATGCAAGGGCTGGTCAGTCCAATTACGGATTGTTTGGAAATTTTGTACTAATATCAAGTTATATGCCAATATCTCATAGTCTAAAATAAATTTGTAAGCCAGTGTGTGAACAATAAACAACTGCCCAACTTTTCACCAAAAGATTTTTGGTAACTTTATTCCGTTCAAAAGATAATACTTCGATTTATCGTACACAGATTCGATTGTTTCCTGCTAGACAGCGTACTTAATTTCATCACTAAGCGTTATAAAAACTAATCGGATCTTAACAGTTTAAAACTTGCTAGATATGTCAATAGTTATTCAGATAAGCCTATACTGAAATACATTATGCATATCTCATAAATATAAATAAATGGTAAAAATGTTTGTTGAACTCACAAGTTGTAACTATCACCATATCCATTATTGAGAGAAATCAAACGTAGACCAGGAAAAAGTTTCTTCATGTAACAACCGTTACTGGAAAGTTATTTAATTTGGTAAATTATAATACATAATAAGTGATAAATTTTACAAATAAAAATATGTGGGACATCTCACTATTTGACCATCTCCACTTGGTCTTCTGGAATCCAACCTTTCCATGATTCAGCCATAGTTGTATATAACCAGTTCATATTAAACTGATTTGGTGAAGAGTGTGGAACAAATCTGTAAGATTTTTTAAAATTTAAGGATATTTTTAATTTCAAAAATGAGCTTGAATATTTAACCCTGGAAATTATTATAACATATACTGATTTAGTGCAGAATGTTTCATTATAGCCACTCACATATCACAGGGTACTCCTTCATGGTTCCCTACAGCAAAATACACCATTTTGTCTGGGAAATAGTGCCGAAGTAGTCCTGAGATATTACGAATCTTATCAGCGTGATCTACTTTGTTGTAATCCCAAATTGCATGAGATTCGAGGTCACCGGTTACCAGTACGTAATCGATCTAGAGAACAAAATATTTTAAAATATTATAGTAATCTTAGAAAATCCCAACATCTTTGTGCCGTTTTGATATTTGCATCAGCATGTTGTCCACCATCCAATACGGTGCATCACACTGTGCAAGTGTTCCCCAGTAACCTGCAGGCTGTTTAATAGTATCAGATGAAGATACTTCCTAAAATCACTAATTTAATGCTATAACAAATCTGAGATAAAAATAATAATAAAATTAGACATACATCGGGATCTTGGCTGGGTCTACAGCAGAGCGTTAACGTATTACTGGTATTGCAGTGAGCCTCCATACCGATAGTATAATCTTTGTCAATGTGAAGGTCTGTGAGTTGGAGAACTTTTAATGTTGGTTTTCCAGGCTAGAATAACACATTAATTATATATATATATATATATATATATGCTTAGAGAACCACCTTCCATCAATTTAATAACAGAACAAACCTTAACAGCCTTCCTTTCAACAACAGGGGGTTTTGTTCCAGGCATTACAATGTGCCATGTAGCATTAAACGGGTCGAAAATCTGTGCGCATAGCATCACTTATTAATTTTAATTTCCAAGCATAATGTGTAATTTAGCAAAATAATGAAGCACCTTTCCACAATCAGTGACGAGAAGCGCACACAGATCAGCAGGGTTAACGAGTACTTGAGTGAGGACATAGATTACTTCATCCTTAAGAAAATAATGCTAGCGAATACAGAAGTTAACAATAGATGTGTGGATATATTGCTATATGCTGATGAGTAGAATATAGCTCACCTTCCAATGACTTACTGCTGTTTGACAGATGAAATTAGTCTCTATGTGAAGATAATCACAAAGGAAAATTAGTATCTCTTCAAAACAATCACCCGTAAAATCGGAACCCCATGCATTTTGCAACTGTTTCACAATAGAATGACAATTCATACATTTCTCGGACCTTAGTTGTTCGGGAACACCTAAAATTGTATCGACTATTCATAGAAAACTTGCACTGCTGAACCACTTTGTGATTTTTACCACATTACCTTTTAGAGGAGATCCTTTGCAACAAGAAAGAAACAAGAGAACGATGAATAGCCGCATGGCTTAATGGTAAATGTAGTGTTATCTTGTATTATCTTTAAAAAAGACACAGACCAACCAATGTTTCAAAGACATTTATGTGATAAGAATTCGTTATTTAGAAGACTGTAGAGAGAGCTGATATGATATACTATTTCTCTCAAGAAAATTGTGGCATTAATTGACAAAAAAATTATTTCAAATTCCTTCTAACTAGCATTATAAAAACCATTTTTTATAGAATATATGATCCTATAAACTTGGATTATCATCAAAGACAAGTATACCTTCGTAATATCGAAGCTATTATAGTCAAGTGTACGATAAAAATTTCAGAAAGATTTTTTTCTTATTAAATTCATAAAGAGCTTTCCTTTATTGGTAATATAAGATCATTTAGTGCGTTCTCACTTTATTATATTTCATGGGTACTTATAAGAAATATTATTTAGCTGAGCTAGAATAATCTAAAGTCACAACGGAAATTTAGTGGAATTGTCACTCACATTGGCAAATACCGGTATTACTTCCACAAACTTGCACATACATTCCCTATAACTATACAATAAAATCCTGTAACTGACTTTTTAAACGTTAAAGTCCTTTTTGAGGATTATTTGATTTAATGATTGCTCGATGTTCTGAAAAAATGAAAATATGCGCACAAGAAGTAAAATTCGTAATTGCTGCCTATTTTTCCACAATATTGACTAATGCTACCTAAGCCTATCAACTGAAAAACTATTATAATATAAAGGACTTCGAATATTACCAAACACCACAGCTTATCCGGATAAGTAATTGGAACCATTGCTTGGGAAGTGTTTACTCCAAGTAATTATAAACCCTACCGGGTTGTAGTCCTCCATAGCGCCTAAATGCCACCATACTATTCTTTACCCTGGAAAATCTACTATAGCCTAATGTTCTAAATCCCATATAACTGTTAACAACCAGTTCCTATAAAACCACTATATGGTAAGCATTACTATTACCCATTTTCAAATAGTATTTCACTAAAAACAAACTCGCTCAAAAAAATTTATTAGAACCAAGTTAGAATTTTAACATAACAATAAAAAGACCACAGATAGCAATTAATGAACCTCCGTTGCAAAACAGACATAAACAGTCCTAATTTTCAGAAAAAAAAACAAAAATAATGAACTGTTTTAACTCCAGATAGAGATCAGTGCAACGTTTTATTTACTATATCCATAACGGATTTGTCGGGAAAATACAAAAGATTACAGGATCACCTCACATGGACATTCAATAGCACAGCGATAAAAAGGATGGAACAGCCTATCACTAATAAGCACCAGGTTACTGTCTGGACTATAGATAAACAACTTCCATGGATTATGATGCGCTAATATCCACCATAGTAACCTAGCCAACTCCCAAGGAGTGTAGTTAGAGGCATTGGATGCCTATTCATGGGCGGTCAACGAGCGGAGCCGCGCATATGCAATCTTAGCCATTGTTCTTGGAAGGATCTATCTATAAACATTCTCTTATATAACCGTGATAAACCCGCCTGTACGACTCCACTCGCCGCTCCAGTGCATACACTATACAACCTCAATGAGGTGCCGTGGGACGGCTACCGAGATCGCTTACTCGCACGCCACGCCGAGGACGCCAAACGTCTTTCAACCGATCATTCAAATATCCTACCGTACAGCAAGGTGTTCATAGCTCCAAATTTAGGCAGTTTTTTCTGATAAAATACATTATATCTATAGAAGCAAAAACACGTATTCAGAACTCTGAACGACCCGTGAAACGAAAAATACAGATTCGATTAGACTAGACAGAGTATGTCTCATAAATGATACCACTTAACCTACTCTAAGTCACGATAACTGGAATACTATTTCACAATACCCATGATCACGTTAATATACGATGATGACAGTAATACTTAAATATGTGACCAAATCGAGAACCCATCATGGCAAGACATAGAGCCCGAAACACTAGGTTGGACGAAATCCTATGAAGGTGAAGGCCCATTATTCACCAAAAACCTCCGATCGCTAGAGGAGTATGATGAGGAAACCAATGGACAATTCGTCAGTGAAACACCCATTTGAGGAGTTGGAATTGAATTGCGTACCTTCCGCAGCGGATCTAGAAAGTTATAGTAATTTTTAAAAATTACTAAACAAAACTAATAATTATATAAAAGTACTTACCACTAGAATTATGAATACACCAGATAACAGCGATAAATGTGACTCCAGCACAAAAACAGATTGCTCCAACCAATGCAACAACCCAAAATGGTACGCCTACTTGAATCTTTTCTGCTGTTGGTAAAGACGGATCTAAACGGCTACAAAATTACGTAATCAACTTTAAAGATGTTTAAATATTCGAAAAATTGTACTAGAAGTTAGACAAACTAAATACCTCCTCTAGCTGTTATTCTTTTTGGTTCATGAATGGGACCACGAAGAGGTGGTGCTGCGTCATCTTTATTTCGGCTAATAATCAGTTGCGGGCGAAACTTTGTGCGAATAGAATTCGCTGATAAAAGACTTGCCGGCTGCGAACGCGGCTGCTGCCACGACGTGCCCTCGCACGCCGCTGCAGATGGGCACTGAAAATAAACATATCCAGATAAATAATAATGAATAATAAAAACTAAAAATACTACCCTGCACATACAAATTGAAACTTTACTGCCCACACATCCTACTGCTTTCGCCTTAATTAATGGCTAGATACGAAATTAAATGGTTGTACCTCATTACTTTTTATTTCCCACTGCAACATGGATTCCCATGGTAAACGAATAACTAAACTCATATAAATAACACACTTATGGAATGCAAAGTTCTAAAATCAAACAAGAAAAATCTTGGCAGAAAGACCACCGATTATCGCACGGCCTTCCGCCGACTGTGCTGTTCGTTTCTTGCTTCGTTTTTGCCGCAACCCTATCGTTGTGCTAACGCTTTTTCATTGCCGTTCAACAGTTTTTCATCATTTATAGACCCGCCCTTCGCAGAACCGAAATAATTTTAGCTTTTTCTAAACTAGTGTATAAAGTATATAGCAACCGTAATTTTTTTGAAAGAATGCTATTTCAAACTATACATGCAATGAAGAGTAATATACCATTAAATACAAGCACCACATTTACATACATACATATTTAAGGAACAATTAATGTAAATATATGATAGAACAGAAAGCAAAGCCGAACAATTTCCCATAGTACTCAATTTACAACTTTTAATAAATTCCTCAGGTTATACTCAACATTTTATAAAAATTAAGATGTGAAACAAGATAAACAATTTTATAGTTATATCAACTATAAAATACAGTTTAGTTTTTAAGCGTAATCGCTTGCGAGATGAAAGGTTTTATCAGGGAGCAATGGCCTAGCTGTGGCGCAGTCACTTTTTGGCTCCAGGCCGTGCAAGCATAAAAACGGGGCTGTGCCAAGCGGTATGACCCATTGCGCAGATATCTCATGTGGAAGACTAATTAACTACAAACTTGCGAAATAAACGGAAGCGAAAACATATGCAATGGAAATTATGCTTATATAAGGCACTAATGTCATATTTATAATTGCTTTAAACTTGAAATATATCAACGATTTAGTTTTTTCTTGAATTACATTTGAAGAACAATACTGAATAAAAGCTAGTAAAATATTGAATATTGGCGGATGGGCCAGATGAATACGGCAGTAAAAAATAGCAAAGCAAGTGAAAGTTATAAAAACGCCTGACTGAATACAGAAACGTGTTTGAAGATTAATGGAAAGTAGTTGGGATACGTTAAATTTTGAAGGTTAAATTAGAGTTGACACTATTTTGTGAGCGAAATAACTAGTTGTGCTAATTAAATACTAGCAAAAATATACTAGTTAATAATTAAGCAATACGGAAGAAACGTAAACAGTATGGAAATATACAATATGCTTAACCAAACATGAATTAAATTTAACAATTAGACAGCTGATCTGCCTGCTAATTAGAGAAGAATGTTCCTCTAACTGTATACTCCACAATGGAAAAAGAATATAGCGCTATAAAATTGTGAATCGACTTATTCACATTGTAATTTCAAACTAATCTCCGATATTTAGAGGTGATTCGCTTACTAATTTCAAAAATGTTTAACACCCCATATTTAGTATTATAGCTTTTAAATTCATATTAAAGCTTCTAGAACTAATAACAGCAATATATAACCTCATCATACGTCAACTGGATATTTGGAGTTATATTACCTGTATAACATTATCAACTCCTTATATTCCGACAATGTGTGGTTACTTATATAGTTACTTTCCTTCTACTCTATTAAAGTAATGGGGGTATGAGCAATAAGAAAAAGACACGAATCACTATTCACACAACTGATATCTGAATGCGTGCAAAAACTAAGGCTCATGTGACCATGAAACCGCTAAAATATTGCATACATTATGGCACAATTTTAGGGATTAAAGCTTACAACCAGGAAATTAATTTAAACTTAATCACTATAAAGGATGCATTATTCTTAAATTGTAGAGCTGTGCATTATAAAGAAAAATGCAGAAACACTGTATAAAAACGGCATTTTAAGGAAAGCAAAAACCCACCATTGGGATACCTCTTATTCCATGACGAGCACTGCTTGTACATAGAAACACATCACATTGAACAGCTATTCTGCTATTGGTGGAGAAAGATTTGGATCTAAAACTACATTCCAAAGCAAGATAAGCAATAACATCAATATTATAGCTGTAGAACTTTTAATACTAATGTGAAGACAGACCATCAATAATTATGAAAGTATTTACGCAGGAAGATCTGAGAATAACTTATTAATCTTACGATTTAGATGTAGGTATCCACTGTTCCCCAGTATTTATATATATTGTAGTACTTCCAGCTGTTGATCCTCCTGTTTGAGGCTAGAATTTATATATATGATATTTAGAAGCCAAACTTGTATCAGGTTCAATCTATAATTCTAGAAAACAATACACACTTTTTCTAATGGATTTGAAAAATTTAGAAAAACCTGGAACATTGATGCCAGAATAACACCGCCTCTATAAGCTGGGCACCCATTCTTTAAGAACTGCACTTTCGAACTTGTCTCTATAGTTGGTACTACTCCAGTTGTAGCGTCCTCGTCTATGGATACCGTCCAACACGACTGGGGATAAGTGTATAGGTCTGCACAACATATAATATAAAATTAGACGTAATATTTTGAATCCGTTAAAATTTAAATCAATTTGAATTTCTTAATAGCATGAGATAAAATTATATAGAGGTAAAAAACTACCTGGAATCTCAAACGTTAATGCTGCGAGCGAGTGAATATTGAGCTCCAGTTCAGTATTAAACGGAATTGTAAATGAAGGCAATTCCGTCTCAATTCGTCCTCCGTGGAAAGAAATGTCAAACTTTACCTTAATGTATAATAATAAAAATAATACTTCAAGCAATAAAGAGATGAAACCAAGCACATTTAGTGGAATATTGCTTACTTTTAGCCTGAACATAGAAAAAAGTGCATAAATCATTACTTGACTAATGGTTTTGGTAGCAACGGTACAGCTAACGTCAAAATGACTAATGCGCCTCGTGGGACCCGCAGTAATTGCAACCTAAAATAAATTAAGTACAAGGCATTTGATGTGTGAAACTCAATACATTATTGAGTGTACCAGAAAACTAAAATCCAAGTGATGGTTTACTAGAAACCCAAAATACGATGACTACACTAAACTTACCACAGTAGTATAATTAAACCCGTATGAAACATTATTCTTGGTAATTCCACATGAATCATATCTAACGATCATCTCATGACGCTGAAAAAAAAAGTATACCACTCAAATAGTGAGCACTTTACTTTATCACTACCTTCTATAACTAGTATTAACGAAAATATTCTGTACTCGACACACACCAATATTCCTCAGCATAATTTGCTCTCTTTATAGATATACTCACTTTTTCAGCTTCAATGACATTTCCACAGCATTCTTCTCTTTCCTGCACAAGGCACATCTTACCACCCTCAATTGAACGAGAAAGACTACTAGTCATAGAAATCTGATTACGCTCCTCATTGTAGTCAAGCCTATAAATTAATCCGTCTGAGATTAATTTCAAAACAAATAAAACCTTTTCTCCTAACTTACTTAACTATCATCCGATCTTCAAGGCATTCTACACTGAGAAAGCGTCCAATTTCTTCACTCCATTCATTATGGTTGGATACTTTATTGGTGGAAGTGAGAACGAAAAAGCTGCCTAAAATACATGTATATTTTATTCATAGTCCCTTTTACAAATCCCGACGGGACCCATCACTTAGATATATTTTCCCCAGAGCGCAACAAGTAACTTTAAAACATGTAAAAATCCAAACAGCTTTGATTTGTTATTCCACACCAGTAAAGCATAAAATGATGTCATGGCTCTTTTGCAGTAACCACATACCAACGTCTACCGATAACACCTAGCAATAGAAATATATACAGTTAATACATTAGTGTAGCTTGGTATCAACCAATACAAACCATACTCGTACACATCCGAAATTTATGTACTAAAGTAGACTTTTTGAAATTTTATTTAAGTATAATCCAGTTATTTAAGAAAATTTTACTATAATAGCACAACCATCCGACACAACCCATCCCCACTTCCCCATGGATCAGATAATGATGCATGTACCTAGCTCAGTGTAGTAGACACGTAAACACTATCGATCAAATGACGTGCTATACGGCCAGCCCTGACAGCACTTCAGTGTTTTGCTCGCATGCCGCATTTGCTCGCATATGACTGTATTGATCGAAAAATCGTCCAAACAGACTACTTATGATCTGCTCCCTAGGTACTCGCTAAAGATGAAAATAATTAAACTAGGCTTCATCACTATTTCTCCCTATGAATAAGTATACAGCAAAGACGTGATGTCTGACTTTGTCATTAACAAGTTTGCAGCATTGCTCTAAAACTAACGAAAGCAACTCACATGCAACTAGTGAAATTTGCAAATGTAACCGAGGAATGGTGGTGAGTCTCATCTCTCAACACGCTCTGCCTCGTGTTAACTATATCAACCCAGCCTGAAAAAAATCAAGACATGTTAAAACTTGGTGACACGGTATCAAACGCAGCATTTACTACGTAATAAAACCCTTAACAAGCTGTATATAGCTGAGTTATAGAATCCAAAAATCTATTAATACTACAACATGATAAAACACTTTAGTAACATTCAAAATAGGTTGGAAGAGGTAAAGATCTAGTAATCCAAGTAGCATTATAAAGTTAAGATGATAGGCGATTAAATCAAAGAGAAAAACAATACAAAATAACATAAAAAGACAAAATGAGGTCTAATTATTTATGTGAACTTAGGAATCACTCAAATGGTAGCTCATAATCACGACAGGCAGCGTGCGAATACTAGCTTTAATGCAAACAGAATCTAGTCTAGACACAGCAAAAACATGTGCTTTCTGCCACCCACCAATGTTTACTGCCTTCTGCGACCCTTCTTATTGCATTTCTACGCTCCATAGCTTCCTATTATAAGCATAGACGTAGATAAATATGGCCCATACAGTGCAAAATTACTACGTAATACTAGATACACTATTCAGACTCGTTCTGTAGACAAAAACAATCTCATATTACTTGAAAACATCTAACAGTACTTCAGCTGTTAAATTCTAAGGAGCAACACCTTACTAGTATAGAAGAAAAAAGTATAAATTTATAAAATATCTACAATTCATAGACTAAGCCAGCGAACGACCAGTTGAAATGAAGAGAAAGCAATAAATAATTAACGTTTATGCATGCTTCAGGAACTTCAAGGATAATGGATATCCACAGATACTCATAATCGTGTTAACCACACCTGGAAATTACTCATAATTCATGGACTATAAAAAGCTAGTTTCTAATGTAGACCAAGTGAGTAAGAAGCACTCACAGTAATAAAACCCAACCAAAATTATGGCTAACTTGTAATAGCATTTAATCACTAAATGCACTATTACACACAACTACAAAGTAACGAAGCCCATATGTTTATGATATGTAAGCAGCTTAACCTACGTATTTCAAAGCTCATATCAGCAATGAAGATTACAATCATCAAAGCCACAATGACTAATCTGTTTTCTTTACGAAACAATACAGTGCAGATGTGGACGGTTGACAAGGTAACATGGCGACGATGAGAACCAGCAGAACGAAAGGAAGCACATGCAGCGGTTTGTTAACGATCAATAGTACACATTAATTAATACGGGAAGATATCAATGATCCACCGACCGACCACCTGTTTCAGGTTCATCATGCCTGCGCAACAAAACTAATGGGTCCAACAGATTGAAATCAATTAAATGCCCTATTGTAAGTGGGTAATATGAATAGCTAATCAATATGAGATTTCCAAACAATATTTGACTTGAAATAACTTGAATTTAGCTACAATCTCAAATCATTTTCCTAGTAGTAAAATTTTAACTATACAGAAGTGTAGAAATATCTCAACATTTTGAAAACATTATTCCAGCGAAAATATCCAACAAAAAATATAGTAACCCGAAATATTATATTTTAAAAGGAATTTCATGAATTATTAAATACTAATGAACAAAAAATCATCTAAATGACATAGAATGTGACTAATACTAGTAAATACTATATAATAATGCCATAGTTTGACTAAGTCTTAAACAATATCTTAATGTGATGTCTAAGCCTAAAGCCAGTTTTTTAAATCCAATTTTAAATGAAATATATAATATTAAATACGTTAAGAAAAAACGATACGATCAGAATTCAAAAGCACCATTAAAGGCTCAACATCACCATCAAAAAATTATAATCGACAGGCTTAAAAAACTTCGGAATATAAGCCTTAAACATTTGAAGAATTTCACAAGGCTCTTGCCAGTAAAATCAATCTTAGACTAATACTAAATATAACCATGTTGGTACTCAAATCAAACGAAATATTAGACTTAGTAAACTAATAAATTTATATTGCACTTACTAACATAATCGTATTCCTGCTCACTTGGAGCCTCAAAATTTTAATAGTTTTGTATCTTAGCATCTTGTTCAATTAAAGTAAAATGGTATACTTGAGAAAAAAAAGCTACTGCAATCAAGACTTTAGTCATACTGTAAATAACTTCAAATCCAATAAATGTAAATTTATAGATGACTAGAACATGTCTAGATATTTTTGCAAGACTTATACTAATATAAAAATCTATACAAATGCAAATGATGAAAGAAGATAATTTTCCCAATAATGCGGTATTAAGAGCGGAAAACATCCCCATCTGTCTCACGCCCGCAAATGGGCAGGAAGTGAAAGTATGAATGGCAAGAACAGTAAATCTAGTAGTAAAAATATATGTGAAAATGGATATATGACCAGAAACTATGCTTAAACACTCAATATTCATTGAAGACTGTACAACTAAGTTCACACACTGTGAGGTTATACAGAGATACTGTATATAGCTTGGCTCAAGTAATATTTATGTAAGCCACAACAAATCTATGCTGCCAGTAAATTTTACATATAAAATGCCTATTTCCTGCCAACACCTAACATAAATTATCTGAAATCTCAATAGTTTAGTGCTTATTACTACTAAACTAAAATAAACATGTAAATGTTATGAGTAAATTAGCAATTATTATAATAAAACAAGCTAAGTTTAATAGCTACTTGATGCATAAATTACCATTTTGGTATCAGAAGCCATGTGGTATTCAACGCTACAAATTTTTAAAACTACAAGCACTACTTTCTGGAGAAATATAAAATAGTGACAAAATCAATGTAAAAAAATACATTAATATCGAGAAAAGCACATCAGTGAAAATAGGATTTGGTTAGTATGCACATCTAGTTGAGAGAATGTTTTGGAGTGCAGCCGGCCGGTTGTAGCGGGCGGGTGAAGTCTAGACAGTAGAGACGCAGAAGCACGATAATCATGAGGTCAGTGCAATAGAGCGCGCTTGTGACAGAGACAACCAGACGAGGGGACATCGCGTTCACTAGTAAATAGGATTCTTGTCTCCTGGAGTATAATATCATCCGCGCTTGTGGCTCTTAATACGAAAATAAGAGTGACGACAGAATTTGATGGCGAGGAGCTAAATGGGAAAGAGAGAATGAACAGTAAATTATCCATGTCGACAAATAATACTATATTTCGAAGAAAAGTGAGTTAAGTTAATCCTATCTAATCTTCTACTTGTTATGTAAATTTACTTACTTATGATTATTTACATTTCATTACATGTTTCTGGGTATTTTGAAATCTAATTTGGATTAGCTCAGTCATGTGTTATTCATCATTTGCGTTTTCCTATGACCAATGTAGTATGTGGATTTTATGTGATCGATTTAATCTGATAGGCTGCAAATATTACACTGACATGATGATAACATAATGTAACAGTCAATTAGTGAAACAGTAATGCCTGATGCGTATCATACTTTCGCTTTACTTGCATGTCAAAATACTGTTTTCAATCATTTTGAGAACATAAAGCGCTTCACACTTGTCTCATGTGATTACCGACAATTCCAGTAGTAATACACTTATTGTTTGATTATGTGGGACAGAAATATTATTTATAGGCTTAGGTGTTAATATTTACTTTAGATAATGATGAACCTTAAAAGAGCATCGTGACTATTACTAGGATCATAAAATTCGTTTATCTGTTACTTTTATCTTAATTTATCGACAATAGTTATAAAAACTGCAAAGATGAACGGGAGTGGTTAAAGTGATGCGCTTTTGATTGGGTGTCGAATAAGACATGAAATATTGTGCACATAATATGTAATTATTCACACGTGTTTATTCCTTTCCTAGTTTGAAAATAGTTTTTATTTATTTCTTCGAGAAGCGATGAGAAGCAGTATGCTATTTCAGGCTTTTATGTGTCACGTCTTAGTTCTGGACGGTGAGAGTAATATTTAATTGCATTCCTGAGTATTTAGTATTAATTGATCTTCTCATATTATAGGGAAATAGGATCTGGTTTCGAGCAGTCAACGTCGCCATTAATATCAATTTATGAAACGTGTTATCTATCGGGGTAATTTTATATTGTCTTCGTTTTCCTGGTAGGATAACGAGTACCATTCAGATAAGTGCACAATTACATATTCTTCAATCACTCAACACCTTTTTCCACAGTTTTTAGTTTAATTAAGCACACAGAAATTACAGAGGCATTTATATTATAACAAAAAAGAACATCAACTAAAGCATTGAACAAAATTTAAAATCTACAATAAGCGATAATTTATTCAAATTAGTTTCGCTAATTCTGTTAGAGTGTATCTTCTGTATCTTTTTGAGAAATACTGCTTGCCCCAGGGAAGCCATCATCTGTCATCTAAAGATAGGAAAAATAGGGACATTTTTGAAATGATCGAGAAAATATTGAGTGATAACAAGATAATTTTATTTGGAACGAAGAAAATAAGGGAATATTCCATTAAAGTTAGTTCCTTTTAGAATTATATACCTTTAGCATGATCCTAGTAGAAGTAGGTTGTAGTCCACCCTCCTCAGCTTTCTTGAAAAAATCCTTACTGTTTTCTACGTTACTTTTACATGGCAAGTACTGTACAATTAATTTATCAATACGTGCAGGACCTTTAAAAACACCTATTAACGTTATAGAAATCCAAAGAGCAATTTCAGAGAAGATTTCGAAACAATTGTTTAATGGAAGAAGAAAAACTTTCTTCATACCCGAGGAGCTTGATTATTCATAATAGAATTAATTAATTAGATAAATTTGTTTGATGTATTTAGCCGTTATTCTCGACTCACAAAGTTACGGAAAATAGATTGTTGCTAGGTTATTTACATCCATGAATCTCTACAGAATTTGAACCAAATCTGATTGATTAATATTCTTATTGATACTATTATTTGTAATAATGCAGTTGGAATTATATGCTGTTGTTATGGGTATAATATTCTATTAGAGATTTTGTATTGCGGAAAGCGGAAGTTGAGGTTTTCAGTTGTGAGTGAATAGCTCGTTTCTTACTGAAACGAAGTGAGTCTTAATGCGGGTATACTTTTCAGTTCCGTCTGCATCCTACTTTTAATGTTATAAATAGTGCAGAACCACGTACTTTTCAGTAATGTACTTATGCAAAGTCCAGTGCATCGCTTTCATCTCTGATGTAATATTTGAACCTATGTTACCATAGAAACGTAAATTAGGCTTACTATGGAGAAATAGAAAGAAGAAAATATATTTCTCCAACTATGCATTCAGTTTACTCAACACTGCACTACATTTATTTAATAATTTACAAGTACTAAACTAAAGTCAAGTGTTTCCAGAGAGTATAACCTATACAAAACTTCTAAATGCCTTTCTCACCTGCAAATCTGGCTATAAAGAGGGACTGAGATTTGCCTGGTCCAATCAACATCGAGGCAGGTGTCACGCGATAAAGGCTATTGTTACTACACCGGATCTGTTAACAACGAAAATGTGTCATTTATATCTTTACTAAAGTTGTATCCCATGTAATATAGTATTAGTAAGGAATAGCAAAACACTTTGAAATATCACTTGAGTATATGGTATTTATTCTATTTACTCTTGTTTATAACTATTACTGCATCTGCCATGATGATCGTTTAGTATAAAATGAAGCTCATCATCATTCTTCAGTTCTATAGTTAGATGTAAATATTCTGCCTGAGTCATAAGACTGACAAGCCTTAATTTGGAGATTAATATTGGAGAAGACATTTGATTCCCTCCTTCTCTAACATCATTAATCCTTCAGGAAGCTACAAAATAGAACCTATCTTTTCGTTTTATGAGGGATTTTATATAAGCAAATTCTCAGAGTTTAGTATTCACTGTGACCAATTGGATCAAAAATCCCAATGATGCCAAAACAGTTATTGTCCCACGAGAAATATTCTCTGTCCCACGCTATTATGCGTTACTAATCATAACAAACAGAAGGTAAATATAGCATTGAATATATCTAACCCTGGAAAAGTTTACCTTAACTGCAAGACACTCATTTCCACTGTTCATCAGCATATGTTCTGATATACCACCTGTGGTGTAGAAAAACGCATTCTAAAAAAAACTATTGTTTGATGTAAAAAACAATTCTCGAGATGTTCGAAGAATCTTGATGTGTGACAGCATTTAGATATGTATTTACTGTTAGTAAGAAGGTATTGGTTTTAAAATAGTCTAACATTCTTTCCATAAAATTAATAAGTATCTTGCTTCTATGTTATATTCCGCTATCATGCCTTTATTTTTACCGAAAATTTTTTAAAAATGTTTTTTCCGAATTAGATCAGGGTTTTTACCTCTGGTTCCACGGATAGAATTTGTCCTTGTATTTCACTCTCCATCAAATGTTCAAACTACAAAAATTGTTTTGGCATAAGTAATACGAAGTTCAAGATAACTAAAACTGATATCATCCCTAACATAAATCTTGCAGGTGGTTAGATTTTATAAGGGAAGACGACATAAACCTGCCCAAATGTCAGTATAAAGCCTTTTTGGCTAACTGTATTTCATATACTATTTAATATGTCCTTTATGTGATAAGACTTTTGAAATTAAAGTTGACTTCTATCTTACTCATTGTCTAGACTGTCATCAAGTAAAATGATTGATAACGATATGATTGTTATGGAATATATAGGACAATGAACCCTCATTCCATACTGTTTATTCGATAAAGTTTAAACGATATTATAGCTACTTATAACTTCAGATAGGAGTAAACAACTGAAAATAATGAAATATATATAATATGCATTCGGTTAAATGAATGTCAAGGGGTCCCAAGTTAGGTGTCTAAAGGTCGCCAGTAAGACGGATGTTTTGCATGGCGTAAGGAAAGAGTAATGGCCACTTGTCATTTATTCGGGGTAATAATTGCAAAATGAACAAAAGAAATTAAATACAGGCATGGCGCATTGCTGAAGTTAACAACTATTAAATGTGATGTAAGTATACACAAACAATATACAATGTAAATCGAATTACAACAAAATGTCAGCCGTGGCCTGAACATAGCCTTCCTTCACATGTTATGAATAAACCAAATCTAGGTTTTCCGATGTAACTATTTCCATATTGGTCTACGTTGTATGATCCTCTGAAGAGTTGTTGAGCAAAGGAATTCGCAAAGGAGAAGGAGGGAAACGGACTTTGGTAATAGTTGTTGACAAGCCCGTAAGGACTTCTATTCTGGTTATAGGAAGGGCTTCTGTAGAACTGCGCGTAATACGGCTGTCTGGCAGAATAGTAATACTGACTCACTGATAATGAGAGAAGACAGAAGAGGATCAACAACAACATTTCTGAGATTTTGAGCTACTCTTCAGTTATCACCGAAGATCTCTTTATATATCCAGTCCATATTGTTCATAATGCAGGTCAACATGTACGATCTTTAAACTCATCCTAATTCTTTTTAAACTTTATAATTAAACTTCAATCAATAGAAAATAATATTATTAACAACAGATACTCCAAAACTGAGTTAAATGGGTAGAACCTCATGTACTTGATACATCTTTAAATAACATGAAGACGTCAATAAATGATATAATTAATTTGGTTGAAATCTTGGTCAAGAACACGTTTTGTTAATAAACATAAGAGAAAGATTAAGCCTTGAAAATTAATCTAGCCTTAATTATCCTTGTAAACTAATTAAGAAGTTTGGGAACTGGAAATGTTTGTGAGTTACTGAGTAGTTTTTTGAATTCTACGATTTTTTAAATGATTTGCAGAAACTTTTTAACGTTTACCAAAATAGCGTAAACATTGTGCATATTCTGTTGTTTAACCTGGCAATGAATTCGTATGATGTGTTATGTAAGAAGAGTTTATCATATTTTATATGACGAATTGTTTTAGAACGAGAGGAATTTCGAGGATTAATCACACATTTGTACAAAGACTTTCAACACAAATGTGCTTCTATCTACACGACAATCTTTGTGTAGTTAGTTTTTCATTAAAAATAAAACTATTTGATCCTTGGATTTATTTGCGCTTTATCCAAGATAATTGCTACCTTTTGTGGACAAAATTTCTCTTTGCGATTTGAAATAAGGAATGCTACCAAAGTAATGCTCTAAATATAGTACTTTATCCTAATGAGGCTTATAAATTGTACTCCACTATTAAAACAATATCTTTGCTAGACATAGACATCCTGAAAACCACATGCCTATTTCATAATCAAAATATACAATTATTCAAGGTAACAAGCCATTTTTTATATTTATATATACAAACTATTTAAAATTAATTATATGTACATAGTAAAAGACATTTTTGATACCTTATTTTTGAGTTTTCGAACGATAGCAAACATGACTGGATAGCCTAATAGTATACAACAGTAAAGCAACATTGTACTTAGAATGGCATACAATTTTGACGTCAAATAATTATTGCAATTAAGAGTTAATACTAATTCGTCAAAAATAACAGTTCAATTGACTAGGATACACAAACAATGCCTCATCCTCTACCAGGACAACCTCTTCCATTGCATGTTATAAAAATTCCATTTCTCGGGCTTCCGATGTAACTATTTCCATATTGGTCTACGTTGTATGATCCTCTGAAGAGTTGTTGAGCAAAGGAATTCGCAAAGGAGAAGGAGGNAGAAGACAGAAGAGGATCAACAACAACATTTCTGAGATTTTGAGCTACTCTTCAGTTATCACCGAAGATCTCTTTATATATCCAGTCGACGAGCCTGTTGTCGTTTATAATGCGGTTAACATTTACGATCTTTAAATCAACACGAGCACTTTCTATTTTATTAGACAAAACACAGGATATTTTAAAGTAAATCATCCAGCTATCATGTCCAAACACTTAATATTTTTCACTTAACTGTTTTCCAAGTGATCTTAAGAATTAGAAGGAAAAATGTTTTAATAAATTTGCTAAACATATGATAGATCGTAGGAACAACTACGCAGGGAGCTAAAATAATGAAGTGGAATATCTTCTACAATTTTACTTATTATAGACTCTTAATTATTTAACTCCTTCAGTTTTAGTATTGTTTCGTAAATTGTAAAATAATTTTAAATATATGCTAATTTTAAGGGAAACTTAAAAATGACTGATCAGAATTTTGCAATTTTTGTTTTTTTGTTTTCTGATGAAGTAGAGTTACTTCCTTCCCATTTTAGGATTTCAATAACACGTAATTAAACGCGGTGTGTCTGTCCCACATCCGTCATTTCTTTTTATGACACCTAATCCTTGTACAGTTGATAGGATCACGCTCGATTCTAAAGCTGGACAATTACTTAGTAAAGGTTTATTATTCTAGTCGTCTAACGTGTCCAAATATCCTTCTTGAGAAAACAATTTTATTTACTCGTCTCAATTTAATACACTAAATTCATATATTATTCATTGGAATCTAAGGAACTTGAAGGAACTGTTTTTAATCAGTTTAGGTGGCCAACTTATTTGTTTAATATAGAGTTGAATAAAATCATATGGTCACATGATGGAGAATCATTCACAAAATTATAAAAAAGGATGATCCTTTATAAGGAAAATTCTCTTAGGCATATTGTATTGAACTTCCTTATAGGAAAATCTGTTGCTACAAATTATATCTTCGCTGAAAATTTCGATCTGTGCTGATCTCTGACATCAACACTTTGCGGGCATTAATTCACCGTTTCAGAAACCGTCATTAAAAACTACACAATCTCTCATTAGTGTCCGAGGGATAGATATAATAGTTGGGTTCTCCCCATTCGTCCTCGATCAAATTCTATATTCATTCGTATTCCCATTTGTGCACCATGCTCCTTCATCTCTTCATAACTTTGCATCTACTTTGCACCTCCTTCGCTGCTATCAATTCCTATATGGTACCTTATGGCTACCCTTCATATACCAATTTCTACACGTACCCTTACTACACAAATCCTTCAGCCACTACATATCCGTACACTTATTACAACTACAGTCCTTATTATTCGAATTGGTATATGAACACGTACAGCCAGTACCCTTCGTTAACAAGCCCATTTAAAGTAGATCAATATGGAAACACATACATTGGAACTACAAAGAACGGTATCTTTATTACTTGCAATGGAAGAGGTTGCCCTGGAAGAGGATAGCAGATCGTGGATTTAAAGACTTCGTCAACCATACGATGCAATTCGTTTCTCTCGCCTCTTCGACTACTTGTGTATCTCAGTTACAACTTACCTCGCCTGTAACTACTTACAATATGACTGTTCTTTTCTTATCTAAATGTTATGTCATTTAACTCTTTTAGACCTTAATGTTTTCAAATGTTGAATAGTAGAAATAACAATGTAACTATTAAAGAAAATATTTGAGAAGCAATTTATTTAATCACTTTAATGTCAACCATATTTAAACTAATACCATCTTAACTTTTCGAATGTGTTGTTAAGTATTAACAGTAAGAAAATAAAAATAAGTCAATCCTATTCTTAAGTGCAGTTTTTAAACGTTATTTTGGGAGCAAAACAATAAGGTGATTTTTCACATTTGAATAGTTGACACATAACAATTCTACCTGCTTAGTTGGGAAAGAAGTAAAATAATACAATAAAAATTACTTGACCATTCCAGCCAAATTGGTCTAATATAAGTGGGTAGATATATTATTTCAATTTTTCTAAGTATGGCTATATATTCATAGAGTTTAGCAGGTTTTTATGCAAAACTCGCGACTTTTTTTGCATAACGTATTAATTTGAAACCATTTCTTTCACGATTTCGTTAATTAAAAGGTCAGATGGTTGATATTGCTGCCCTAATTTTTCTGGTTCTTTGACGCTAGTGGGGAACCTTGTAATAGACCGACAAATATTACACTATTTATAAGAGTACGACTAAACAATAACAAATGCTTTTTTTCCCTAATCACATATTAGATTTAGAGAGTGATTACTGTAACCAAAGATTTCGGCAAAACACGAAGGGCACAATTTGATTGCAGAAACTGCACAAATACTTCTAATATGGATATAACTTTCATCGTGGTAATGTTTTCATTTTTTACGTGACTCTCATTTTCTGCAAAAAACATTCACTGATATGTCATATTGAATCTACAGAACCTGCCTGTTGTTTATAACTATAATGATCGTACTATACAATTTAAGATTTTACAACAAAACATTCAAAATAATTCATTTTGTCAGATAAAATATTGACACATTATGGCAAAATAGCAATAATACCATGTTTACGGTCCATCCCATAGTTGCGAATGCGGAGTATACATGAAAAAAATGCTATCCTAATAATACTATGTTTCTAAATTAAAAGATCGATAACTTTATTTGTTTCATTGGTGATTTCGAGAGGTGGGTTGGATTTTTTAAGGCTTAGGAAGATGGGGAGGACAATTATTTGGGTAGTCCCATTATATTTTGCGTACTATGTCACATTCAAGTATAATTTAACTTCTCCGAAATGCAGATAACTAACCCATGTAATTAAATGGCTCAGTGTTAGCTATTGTAGCCACTGGCTAAGATGTGAGTCAGTTTCAAGAGGATTGGATATTAATTACATGAATAGGCTGGGAAGTCTGCTTTCTGCTTTATTTGACTCATGAAAATTGTGACTGTTACAGGTACAACCATGACAAGATTATTGCTTCATTCTATTATATACAATTCTATCTATAAAAATTCTAATTAATTCTAAGCATAAGAAGAATATTTAGTAAATAAAAATGGCTAAAGACACTTTAAACTTAAAATTAACATTTACAGCTCATTTTCACCATTCCTATTCTAGTGTGCCCATGCACAAACAATTATAGAAAACTCTTAATCACTATGTAAGTGAACTAAACGACAAAGCTAGAAACACAATATGAATGTAGATGGGGTTATCTACACCATACCTTCATTTCATCCTCTTCCAGGACATCCGATTCCATTGCATAAGAGATAAATACCAGCGAGTTCATTGCCAACGTAAACATTGCCCATGTCATTGCCTGACTGACCACCAAAGTAGTACGGTAGGCCATTCATTTGACTCATTACCAGTGATGTGAGGCAAAGAATAAATAAAATGTAAAATAGCATTTTTTTATAGACAAGCGCATCAACATTCTCTTAAACAATCTTTATATAAGAGTTGACTCTTCACGTAATTGTACTATACTACTTATCGTACTCATACGTAAATACTCTTAGAAGTCAATAATGATTTTTACGATCACGAGAGACATTTATTGATATCATTTGTTTTGCCATATTTTCTGTATATACCTTGAATGATCTGTGTGCTCTATACGATTTTAAGGAGCACAAAGAGCACTTACAAATAAAATTAGTATGTTATCAGCAAACCTTAGGACAAAGTTCATCCCGCTACGGAGTCTGTTGCAGTGCGTGAGAAATGTGTTTTTTCAATAAACACTAAACTTGGTAATAGTGTTTCTGTTACAAATCTTTAGATTGTAAGATCGTAGTTGTCATTTCCATTCTAGGTAAGGCAAATATATTGTTTTCAACATTCAAATCTTGATGAAAATTTCTGTTAAGTAAATAGTGAAGATTTTAGAGGAAGAGCTGAACTGAGATTATCATTGCTTTTTTGGGAATCGATGTCTAAGATAGATTAGATATAATCTGGCGTGACTAACTGAAAAAATTCCAATGAATTGAGGTAATATATTTTAAAGAAATTTTTTCCAGGGGTTGTTTGATGATAGAATAGAAGAATGACTAATTATTACTAATGAAGGTAGAGTATATCAGAGGGTGCAATGATTGTACGACTAAATTCGTTCAACCTTGTGACGACTTTTTTTCTCACGATCTAATGGCGTATATCGCACATTTTACAGCGACAAATTGAATAAGGCCATAGTTCAGATTTCCACTTTATAAACAACTCAAATATTGGGCACTTAAGCGTCAGTCGACTTTCTAAAATCAATCTATTATTAGAAATTACAATAACATTAAACGTTGTCATAGTTCTATAGTATTTTAAGCTTTAAAAAAATCAGATGTTGCTAAAACTGTATAACAATTATTTCATTCAATTATCGCGTTGTGTAAAAACAGAAAAACAAGAATGCTGTGAAGCATTTAAATTTGCACACCTATAACAAAGATTTCAAAAAACGAGAAGATAGATTGATGCTGAATTACCAAAAACAATCACGTGCAGTTTTAAAGCCTATACGCAATTGAAGTATTTTGCTCCAGGGATAATCACGTAGCTCTTAAATATTGTTATGAGAAATAATATTGGCAAAAATTGTCTCTCAAGTATCATTTATAACACGTTATGTTTACTATTTGTTGGAGTTATATCCTCGATAGCGTTTTAGACAAAGAAAATTACTACCAATTTTCTTTCAAGGACAAGATTTTTTGTTAATAAGAAGTATAATTAAGAAAATAAATTGTTTTAAAGTTCATAGTAATTAAATTTATTTTCTACTGAAGAGATAGTTTACAATTGTTTATCACTTTCCTCTAGTGCCTTTGAAATTCGATTAAACGGACAGCTAAACCAGCATCTCGTCCACTAGAACTAGTCGGCTGGCGAGACATATAAGAGCATCTAGACCCGCAATAAGGATAACCACACGTGATGCTCCGACTCTCAATACTCTTGATTCTCTACTTGATTTCTGTCACTATGTCACAAGTATATGCCCCTTGGCCCTACTACGTGGGTCCACAACCCTCTTACGATCAACAAGGAAACGCCTATGTAGGCCAAAGAGACGCCGGCATCTTCCTCACATGTAATGGTGTTGGATGTCCAGCGAGGGGATAACAGTATTATCTCTATTGTTAATCACAACTATTTATAACAAATGTATTTATCCACTCTGTAACAAGCACTCAAAGATTTGAACTTCATCTCATGAATAAACTTCTTCCGAGTTTTGTTATTACAACTAAGTAAAGTTCAACAACATGAATACGGCTCAATATACAATATACATAAATAAAAGTTTGCTGGCTCTCACAATTATAATGAAGTACATAAACTGTAGCTGTCTTTATGGTTACAGGAAATACCACAACGATGTAATTACCATCACATATGCTCTTGGTATAATAATTTCGCTTTTAAGGTTTTTATAAACGAAGAAATGATCTGACGCGCAGAATATACAGGTTTTTGTTTTATCATCTGTCGCAAAATCTATTAGGCATTGGATAATTAATACAGGTGCATTAGCCTAACTCGACATTAACTTGCTCGATATATCAGAGTATCCACCCCAATCAAACAAAGGTGCAATAAAAAAAACAATGTATAATATAATAAGTTACAAAGTACATTCGCTATAAAGAGCAGTAAAATATACCCGTTTGAGAAAATAATTAACTGAATTTAAAATGTCAGTATTTTTAGAAGAATGTACTTTTTTAAAGTAACCCGTTAAAAATCTAATTTAGTGCTATTAAAAATACAGTGATAAATAGGTAAACATGGAATACAATTCGAAGATTTAATATACAGGTTTGTATTTCTTTAATTCAACCATAATGTGGTGAATATTAACCATATCATTCCTCGCTGGATTTTCTCGGAAAACCTCATGAGAGACAATCTTCGAAAAACGCTGTACATATTGTATTAGTTGTGTAAACGCTGCCTTAAATATACCAATCATAATATTGAACAATATCAAAGAGATTAATTATAGAAACAATATTAATCATTTAATTACCTAAATAGAAGTATAAATCTGCTAAGTTTTAATTTGTAGTAATGTCTTTCAAACGAAGATTGGAAAAAATCGTTTTGACTAAGCGGGAGAAACATTAAATGAAAGTAAACTAAATATTATACTTAATTCGAATTAGATTAGTCATTTCCAATAAACAAAACGCTTAACTAGCCTGAAGGATAACCGTTCCATTTTTAAAATTTGTAAATGACTTGACTATATCCCCATTGATCACATCTATGGAATGTTTCCAGTTTGCCGAAAAAGATTGCACCACGGATGTTAGTTTATCTGTAACAGAAAGACCATTAAATAGTAGCATCCTAATTCATTGGGATAGGTAACATTAGTTGCTTCATAAGTTAAAAAAAGACAAATTAATAGCTTCCAATGTCTTTGTTTATCCAGAAACAAGTCTGTCTAAAACTTTTATTTTTTTCATGCAACCAGTATACAATCACAATTATAACTGAATATGTGGAATCCTGAGACCTATAAACGATTACATCAACATCACAGCAGTATATCAAGATCTACTTGATTAGCCTCTTCCAGGGCAACCTATTCCGTTGCATAGTAGATAAACTCCCGCAAGATCATTCCCACTGTAGACGTTCCCCATTGAATTACCAGACTGTCCGCCGAAATAGTAAGGCCATCCATTCATTTGTGTGAGACTCATAGTTATTAGAAACAGTAGTAAAATAATATGGATCAGCATTGTATAGTGTAGACGTAAATACTTCTTGTATGTCACCTTGAGACAGAAATAAGCCTTATATATTGACATGACCATCACAGTGTCATGACAGGTTGTAATGTGATCAACAGTACAAGTACATTATGTAACAAAAAACAGTGTCCCGATACAAATATCAAATATACTCCACTATCAATATTGGTAAAAACGTAAATTAATATTTTGTTTAAATAGGGTGCGATAATATTAAATTGGATCTGCACTAAATGAATTCAGTAATAAATAATGGAACTCACCATTGTAACGAACAAGCAGATGTGTGTGCCCTTGTTGCACGAGCGGTTCGCACTCCGAAACGAATGAGAGCAAAGGTGAGAAATGTGGGGTCATTGTAGCCTAAGTTTAAAATTTATATAAAATTCAATTGCAACAAAGTGTAACATATACTAGAAAGAATTGGCAAAATATGATTGAAACTTCAGATAAAATTATACCTCCACAAATTCTCCAATTGTTTTTTGTTCTAATTCATGTATGATGGAATGAATCCGGCTATCTTGTACAACGCGTTCCTAGAATAAATACGGAATACAATTTCCAACATTTTAGGCCTAAACATCCGAAAAAGTTTGTTTAAACTCACATCGATTATATTGAGTACGAGATCATAGTTATTGATAAGAAAAATAAGTCGATCTCTCTGAGTGGGAAGCACTGCTGCCATTCGAAGTAGTAGCTGTTCAACAGCATCTTCACATGATTCAAGCAGAGCTTCCATTTTTTTACCTACCTGCATTAAATAACTCTATTAAGTGAAGTTTGAATAACTATTTTGAAATCATAGATTGATTTGCAGAAAAATTCAAAATATAATACAAATGCAGTAAATCCAAAACGATTTAATGCATATGAACCAATATATCTTTTTAAAGCAAGATTTTATGAAGTTTAACATTCTAAAAATAACGGTCCTTGAAAACTATCAATATATGCATAAAAATCTCATTTTTAAAGCGAAATAGTCAGCTGATGTAGAAACATGTTTGGTTGAAAATGTTACGTTCCAAGAAGCCGTAAACATTTTCAACGGTTTGAAAAAGAATGTGCAAAAATGCATTAGTGGAAAAATACTACACGCTAAATTTTCAAAGTCCAAAAACCTGTTAAACTACATTGCACATGGGAAATAGCAAAAGGTACTAGTTAGAAATACAAAACCACATCTCAGAAAGTCAAAGCGATAATGATGGATAAAGTAAAAGTAATGGAATAAATAAGTAAATAAAGGTTACAAAAATCTCACCTCTCGACCACAAGTCTCAGTTACAACTAAAAACGCACAAGTCAGCTCAGCATATCTTCGTATAATCTGGGCACAAATTCATTCATTGTGAGTAAAACATAAAGAAAAGAGACAAGTAGCAATATATTTCTAAGAACTTACATAGTGCGGTCGCGTATCGATAGGAGGCTGGATCTTTTTTACATCGAGAGTTTTCACGCTGTCATTATGCATCTGCATAACTTGATCAAATCGAATCCACAATTGATTCGAAATAGTTTCCCAATAACTATAATAATTCCTCTTTACAATCATCTTAACTGTAGTAACAACATCATGCTAGAAGACTTATTTTCATAAACATGTTATGCAGTAATCCTTATTTCGAAATTATAAATAATTACATAATGAAAGAAGATATGTCATTAATGAATAAATATTACTATTACAATACTTTAAAAGACAAGACAAGTCTGAAACACTATAAAGTACGCAGTTATTCGTACATTTAAAATAATATTTAAACATTGTTGAGCACATACCCACTCATTGATGGTATCTCCCTGTCAGTTAAAAGTTGATGAAATTTATCACAGAGCATAATACATAGGTATATGCTAATTGCATCAAAGTTAAGAGAGATTTTCTCGTCTAAAGCACGAATGAGATGAGCCACCGCACGCCCCATAATCTGGATGATACTCCTATATTAATATTAAAACGGTAATACCGTATACTTTCATGTTCTAAGGAACTTAGATTTATTTGTTAATATAGAGAATATATAAATATATTCAATTTCTGGAAATACCGTTAATGTATAACCAGTGGCTTACTTTAGCATGTAAATCAACTGCTGTCTGCCCTGTCACCATGAAAAAATCAGTAACAAATAGAAATTCATGGCTACAATGATCAACGAAAGCAAGATGAACGGAACGAAAGAGTGACTCAAATTGAAACTAAAAAATTGATATATACTTCTTCTAGAAATAGAAAATGACAAAAAAATACAAACAAACCTTTTGATTGTTTTCTTGTGCAGTATGTGGAACAATAAGAGGACTCATAAAATCATGTGTTAAGAGCATTTGACGTGAACCAAGAGAAAACACCGTCGCACGATTTCGTACCTAAGATTTCATCACTGCTACATTAAATCATTTTCACCTAGAATTACTTGTGACAGTACTTAATTGTATTAAAGTAATTAATCTTAGGAAAGGTGGCCTAACACCACATAATAAAGCCACTTTACCTGCGGTTTTGTACCAAAAAAACTGGTTAAGCTAGTGGATCTCACAGTATCTTCAATACCCAATAGATCATCCTTTGAAGCAGCGTCTGACATCTAAAAAGGATGCCATGTATTTACTTTAATGATGTTTAAAATAATATACCAATAGTAAAAACATTCTGTACGCATTTAACAGGACTAAATCAACACTAACCATCAATTTAAAAAGCCGCGATAAGTAGACTTTGAAATAAGAAAAGAACATCTTGCTTATAGTATCGACATATTCTTCTTGAATCTAAAATATAGACAAATCAAATGATGATAATAATAAATTCTATTAAAGAAGGAAAAAGTGTTATACGGTAAAACTAACTCCAACCTCTTTAGTAATATTTCTTTCATTAGCCAATAAAAATTCGTAGAAAAATCGGTACTTTAAGAGCTGATGTTGAGGAATTTGGTAATTAGAGAGAGGTTTTCGGAACATATATATTTTATTGAGAATCCATTCCCGAATTTTTTCTATAGCCTAAATATAGTCATTACATATATTTCAAATATTAGAATTAAATATATCAGTATTTATTATAAATAAAGTCTCAAAGAAATTTTGTGTTGAAATCAACCCGTTCTTAGATAAACAAATAAACTAGAGCCAACCTTAAATTTCAAACTGTCTAAGATCCCTTGGACATCATATATGGCTTTTGCCTCCTTAAATTCTTGTGTCTTAATAAAGTGTAGCTTATGTTGCAATTCATGCAACTGTTCCAAGAAAACACGATCGCTTACATCAGCTTCCATAATCGTCCTGAAGAATACAATTAACATAAAGAAGTCATAACAAAAAACAAATATACTTTTAGGATTTTCTATCAAAATATATTTGAAAACCTTTAATATTCAAAAAATTTACTTAATCATTCCTTGAGGCACTATAATATCATCAACAAATTGACTTAATTCTCCCCGCACCTTTTGTCGATTCTCAAGCTCCTAAAATTTGAGTATAAAAAATTGTAAATCATTTTATGATAATTTTTTATGAGTATTTGTCTACAAAAAGTTAAAAAAATAACTAGCCTGATTTATTGCAACAGACTGATTCTGTAACCGTTTCATATCATCGCTAATTGAACCCAGATCGTTTTGAAAACTAATCAACATCTTCTCGAGACGCTAAAAATATACTAACATTCTACAGTCTACACATAACACCACATAAGATAAAACAACAGTAGAAAATATATTAATTACCTCGAACACCTGATCACATGTTGTTATTTGATTGTGAAGCTCAGTTAATTTATCAGCGTTCTTGATACATTCTTCAACTGCACTCCTGTGTGCTTCTGTCAACTCTTCTTTGACTTGTACTAAAACATCTAAGCTTCAGGCATAAAAATGGTTACACGCATCCAGTTTATGAATCAAATAAACCAACTTGAAAAGTCTCTAAGATCTGTTCCAGCTGAAAGAGCTCCTCTAACAACGTTCTCATCAGCAGACGCAAAATCTTTCAAGCAATCTTCCAATGATCTCAACTTTTCCATTTGTTTATCCTTTGCCGACATTTAAAAAGAACTAATATAATTTTTGAAAATGTCAAATTTAAATAAATTCAATAGAAGAATTTCCTGCCACCCACCTTATGGTCGTCACCTTATTTTTGAGAAGTGAATCTACTAATAATCTACAGGTATAAATTACAACTTGACAATTATAGATCCTGAATAAACGTCTACTAATATAGTATCAATATTATGTCATTTTTCTCGAAATAGGACAATTAATGTCCTGAAGTAAACAACTCAATATCATTTCAAATTTGAAAAGCAAAACGTCCAGGCATTGACTTCAATTATTTTGATTACGGTATGTTTTGGTCTGTTCCAAGTATTGATATTACCGTATACACTTAGTTACCCAAAAATTTCTCGGAAAATAGCATATTAGTACAGGAAATCATGAATTGTTTAGAAAACCTTAATTTTTTCACCAATTTCAAACATTTTTTATAATATTCAGATTTCATATATTTAGTACTCAATGTAAAAATTATTAGTATATATGAGACAGTCTAGGAACAAACGAAGTGTAAGCTTAGTTGTAACTAAGAACTTCCATTGAGTTTTGGTTTTATTTTTAAATTCCATTTGAAAGCAGTACTTGTTTCTATCAACAATATACTTTATTATTGTAAAACATGTATCGGACAATATTTATTTAATATATGCAATGTACTATCATCACATTCAATTTTTACCGGTATGGCTAAGAGCACTATGGACTTGAGGATCATTAAGGGCAAAATACTAAGATAGATTAATATCTAGTATGGAAACTACTTTAAATAACTATGAAATTTCCTGAAATTTCTTCAAACATCCAAGACTTCTGTTTTTGGCTAAGAAATGGAGTTCTTTGAGCACAATCTCTTGAAATGTTTCCCTATCGTAATTTCACTATTTACTAAATAGAATTTGCTAAAATAGTTCTCTCCACCCAAATGGGACTCGCTACATTACGGTTCAACTTCTCGTGTGTGTTCATTTGAGCTAGTTTGTACTGAAAAGTAATTGATTAGAAATCCGAATTAACGTATCCATCAATTGATGCCCCAGTAACTATCATTACAATAAAGTAGCCTGTTAGTCCCCAGGATCTACGAAGGGGTAGAATAATTGACTACCATCTGCAGTATATTTATTGTAAAGGCTTGTTTATCTTTTCAAATTTCAAGACACTAACTTACAACGTATTCACTATATTGGTTGTCTTCAAATTCCTGTAGTTTCAGCCAAGCTTTTACGCCCAGATACGCATTGACAAGTAGTAGAAAAATCGTTGTACCGACTAGCATATATGAGGAAATGTTCGAGGTGAAACTGTACTCAAACACCCAATACGCCGTGAAGCATGTGAATGCAACCTACAGTAGGCATATGAGTTTATAATCTACTTACAAGTAATGCTAATAAGTATAAAAAGATTTCGTAATACAATGGGAAGAGTTATATGCTTTTCCTATAATAGTTCGTTACCGTGAGTGCAGCAGAGAGGTATAAACAAGTGAAATCAGGAGCCTCTCTTTGTGGTGGAAGTAGCCTCGTTCGAATCAAGGGTGATACCTCAACCACTGTGTCCAGTGAACCCGTGATTGGCATCTAATAGTAAACGAATAAGATTATCGCCACACAACTACGATGTCTAATATGCAAATAGTCAAAATACATAACAAAAATGAAACTGGAGTGAACTGATGATAAATACTATTGATATCTTATGTAGAATTCTATTTACCGCATACTAGTTAATGAGAAATGCTAAGTATATACTATGGAACTGTAAGAGAATGTAAAATCAAAGTCATTATATAAAACAAGCTAGTAAATAATAGCTCCGAGGAGTGGTAGACAACAACAACGATTTATTATAGAATAATTATGAGAAGAAAAGAGTACAGAATATTATTTTGGGATAAATGAAATTCTTAAAAAATGGAAGTGAAAAACGATGTACTAAAGTTGTGTAGGAGGAACACGCAAATTAAGCTGTTGAAATCCCTAGTAGAAAATATTTATGGCTGTAGAGATGGCATTCGGAAGAAGAAGCAGATCCGCATGGTTGGATAGGAATTGCCTAGAAATGAATCATATCTCGGTTTCCCATGACACATAAAAGGACAACACGCAACGATTGGAATGATGAAAAAGTATCAAGGAACCACCGAACGCTTATAACAGCAACTTCTAACTGGTAATGTATTTATACATAAATTCCATAACTAATCAATAAAATTTAAGTAAAGAAATCTTTGTGAATTTCCATTGTTAAAATTCATATTTCTTTTATTTTTAACCACTTACTAGTGTAAATTAATGAAACATCAACCATTTAAATTGATATGTAATAATAGAAATTATTATAAGAGTGATATATGGCTGGAACCGTCTCTTAGCATAAACAGGAAATGAAAGTCATTAGCATACATACTGGCTCAAGTGTTATTTGCTAAAAAAAAATGCATGAAAACAATGTGAAGGACGAATATTTAAATCTATCTAATGAATCGGTCTTGGAAACTCATCGTCTAAATTATCATCTTAGTTCATATTGAACTATTCTCACTTAGCCAATTTGTTTCTACCATTACCATAATTAGGAATCTAGAAGAAAACCATTACAGCCCTACAGGATAAAAGCTTAAATATGTTAGAGAAATGGTTATTTTAGTAAAGAAGTTTTAGTACTGACTCTAGTAATGGAAGGTATTTTGCTGCTGACCGGTTTGCATGGATGGAACATCTGATAGGTAATTGATCAAACGAAATTATGTGTTATCTCGATTTGCGCAAAGAGGAAGCGTAATTCATTTTTTTTACGATACCAATCTAGTATTTAAAAATAGATAACGATAACACATATCTTTTGACACATTTAAATACTATATGAAGTAATCGTTAATTTGTGAACATTGAACCTAAGGTTTTCTTCTTGAATATCTCAATGATGTGACAAATGTTGCTATAAAATGCATAGAAGTTGAGTATCTAGAATCATTTGCTTTTTATTAGGGATCTGCCATCCTTTAAATCAATATTTCCATTAAATATAGAAATGTTTGAGAGATAAATATGGGTAACTAAGGAAGTAGAAAACAGTGAAATAGAAACGGATCGAGAATGATATAGGAAAGATGTAAGAAAGATTAGATAGAATTAAGAAGAATTTTTTTTAAATGTAGAATTCAGATAGTATATGATGAGCTCGCGAATAAATGAGGTTAGTTTCTAACTAGATAGAGCGATAGGAAATGAAAGACGCCTGTAATATTCATTAACATATGTAGTACTTACTAAAATAGTAATTAAACTTTTTTATCCACATGTTCATGAAAAAATGCGTAGGTTTAGGAAATTATTTTAACTATTGCTTACGAAAGCATATTTATGGAGTCAAGTAATATGATTGGCAGTTGTCATATTATTAACCTGACTCAGTCATCGATAGTAACACAATCGAGAGGCAAATTAAGATTGCCTTACAGCATTGTCTAATAATATGAGGAAATATGTGACTAATAAAATTTATCACTCGCTATTAATTGCTTAAAATTAAGCAAAAATAAATTATAAATAAATATCTTCGCACTACGAATATTTCCACTTTAAAGATGATTTCTTAACAATGCTAACAAAGTCGCAGTGTCTTCGATTATAATATACCCATTAGCATTGTTGAGGTATGACAAATAAAAGCAGCAAAATAATGCAAAGGAATGAGCGATCGAGAGGAGGAAATAAAATGAGGGGTAAAGTGATCATGGTTGCGTGTTGCGTAGTGCACAGATGCGACCGGATAATGAGAGGCAATGGGCCATTGGGGCGGGCATAAGACGTCGACTCTAAATTGAATCCGACTTCCATCACATTCAACCATATATTGCCCGCCTGATGGCCAACAAGTAAATATAAGGACAATGTGTCCATTACGCCAACCGCTTATCTTTAATTATACTTTGTATCACTCTTACTGCTCACTTAGTAATACATAAGTACTAGTCCTAGGACAGCCCCATCTCCAATTTTCCTAAACTCAATTTTACACCATTTTTCAATGATTTATCCTTTTAGATTAAATCATCAAAAAGATGCTTTTTCCGCGCTAAAATTAAGGACGGTCCTGTCTCCCACATTTCCCACACTCGTTTTTATAGCATTTTTCTATCATCCCCCTTCTAAAATTAAACAAAATCACCAAAAAAAGGTAATTCTGGCAGATATTTATACAGGACAAACATTCACCCTACTCATTTTTTGTGTTCTTCTTAGAGAGGAAATGAGTAAAATACATTGAGTTCATGTTCTAAAAAAATTTTTAAAGCGAAAGAAAACGTGCTTTCACATGGGGGCGAATCCAAATATTAAAGCTCACGGTGCCACACCTTTACCCACTTACACCAGTGCACAATAGTCTCCCTTTCCTTTCAAAAGCGTTTTCAATCGAAAATTCATTCAATTAAAAAGTAAAATTATCCACTAATTAAATAAAATGCTCAAAAAATAATTAACTCCATTAGCTAATTATGAATTAGACGAAAAAGTTAAAAAATTAAATATCAAAAATTTAGAGAAGTGTTTATGTAAATAGGAAATTTTCTCTAATTAAATGGTGTTATTTTTTCTTCAAGTTACAGCAAGTGAATCCACTTTTCAGTATTCATCTCTCAAGATTTCTTGGACAAAACATGAGTTAGCATTTGTAAAAATGGATAGAAAGCTCCATCACAGGAATAAATGCCGGAAATCGATGTTGATAATAGAAATAATAAATTCGCTTACACGTTTAATGGAGTTGATAAAAATGGCAATCCAATTAATGGAACAAGTACTATAGATATCTCTGCAGGAAATATGATTTTGCCGAACTAATTAATGGCTTTAAAGGTTTATTGAAGAAAAGAGATGAGAATTTCTTTAAAATAAATATAGAAAATAACAATGTAATCCTTTATATAAAAAAAAGGATATTCGATTGATTTTACTATGCAAAACAGCTGTTCCGAATTCTTTGAATTTGACAATGAAGTAGTAAAATCAGGAAGGCATAATCTATCAAACACGAAAACAGTTAGTGAAAAAAGGTTAGATAAATATGACAATATTTTTGTCTGGCGCAACCTAATTGGGAATTCATATGTTACCGATAGAAAATTAAGCTTAGTTTATAGATTTAGGTGTGATTTCGGAGAAAGTTAGGTCTTTATTGAATCCAGCCAACTTGTCTATCATAATGTTGTCAAAACACCTAACAAAATAACGATAAAATCAGTGGATAATAATAAACAATTACTTTCGCGATTATAACCGTTCTGCCGAATTGAGTATGAAGGAAATAAAAAATATAGAATAAAGATATGATTTTTACAATTAAAATGTTAGCATTCATTAGTATAATATTTCATAATTATTTGGGAATAATTTTAAATCCTGAACCATATTCTAATAAATTTAGGAAATCTTCATTATCCTTTCCTAATTGATTTTTCTTTTTATACTACTTCATTTAATTTAGAACCTCTTGGGGCGTTTGTGGAAATAGTCCTATTATACTAATAACTACAGATTTTTCTCGAACTTTTGATTTAACAGATATCGGTTTATATTATATTTTCTTTCCAATAAAGTAATGGATTATTGCCACTGGAAACTTTGTTCAAAATTGGCACTTTATTTTTTCTCCCCTACTATAATAAATGAATCTTTCTCATTAATGCGTATTGTCCCATCTATTTTATTTTTTCCCATTTCTCTTTCTTACTCATCAAACACCTGCCTGCTGAAGGTCAAATCATAAGGACAAAGAAACAAATGTTCTAACATTAGTCACATGTTGAAGATGATTCGTTTGTTATAGAATCAAGTGCTTCAATCAGCAACAGGACTAAAATCTTTGTAAATTATCAACAGTCATAAACTTGTTATCCAAAATTGTGATTAATTATTAATTGATATTTACAATAATAACGAAAATAAGGAACCATATATCTTCGTTTAACAAATATTCACATGCATAATAAAATTTGCTGAAACTTAAGTACCTCATAAATCACTTAAATTATGTTTAAAAGTATACATATTAGATTAAGAAACCCGTATATACCGTCAAAATATTACTATTAGTACCGATTTCTTTGAGAACCAATGTGGTGTTCTCTTGGTTCTTCTAAGTGAAAGTGATGAACCCTATCGGGTTTATTGAACACCACCTCCCTACTCGAATTTTGAGTCATCTGCATCCGATATGAATGGCGAACAGCTCGGCAAATGAAGCATGCAACCAATGATGAACAGATAAGTAGAACGATGACAAAGGAAAGTATCATTAGCCACCTAAGAAAGATTGAAAATACGTCCATAAACATTTTACTATCTACTCATTGTCTATCTATAAGTTTGTAATTTATCGCTATCTCTTCCTCGTTTTATTTTCCCCATCTTTTTCTTTACATTGCTAAAACTGTTCACTCAACTTTGTTATTTTATTAGGTTGGTGCAAAAAGAATTGCGGTTTTCTTAATTTTAAGTTTGGCACTCTTTTTTCTAGTTATCTTTATCTTTTGTTACAGTCATGTAATATATTTTTGGAAACAATGAAAGTGGTACTACCGGTACTTCGTATGTTTGTTGTTTTCATTGTTTCGTGTTGTTGAATAGAACCGCTTCAGTTAATCATGGAAAAGAAGCAAATTCGTGCAATTTTATTGGTTGAGTTCAAAATGGGACATAAAGCAGTGGAAACTACTTGCAATAGCAACCAAGTATCTCGCCAAGGGACCGTCACAGAAGGCACAACTCAACATTGGTTCCAGAAATTTCGTGGCAGAAATGAGCCTTGAAGATGACGCGGATTGTGGGCGCCCCTCGGCTATCGACGGCAACCAATTGAGGACCATTATTGAAGAAGACCCACGTAAAACAACTTGAGAGGTGGCAGAAGAACTAAACGTTACTACTCATCAAGCAGTTTCTAGACACTGAAACCTAATTGGAAAACAAGGAAGCTGGAGAAGTGGATGTCGCATGAGCTGAACG